>KN473967.1:0-15789 GCA_000787095.1 Periophthalmodon schlosseri | reverse complement strand
CCAGAGTTGTGTGTGTTGGCAGAAATACAAGAAATAAGTGAAAAAGTTTGCAGTGGAGAAACACTGCACATGCCAGAGGACATGGCGCCCTGTCCAAGTGTTTCCCAGACGAGGAGGGAGCTCCTGCAGCCTCAGGCGCTTGGGCAGTGTGCTGCGGGCGCACGGACCAGAGTGCGTGAATCTGTGTGCGTGCGTGAGCTGCATGTACCATGATTTATGAGCTTGTGCTTTGGCATGCCACGCATAGGGGCGTGTTTTGGAGGTTTTGTGTGATGGCCCCACTGGTCTTCACGGCAAATTTCACCAACTTCCTTACTTTGGCCAGTGGAGGTCTAATGAAAAACACCTTGTTCTCACTTGTAGAAGGAGTAGTTAGAGCCTAAGAAGTCTCAGTTTTAATATTACTATGTTTAACTACAATTTACAAATTGTCAGGTATAGAATGTTACACAATACATTCTGTTTATTAAAAAAGCTCTAGTAATCAAAAATCATTTTCACTCCAAACTGGCATGGGCTCCCAGAATATCTTGCGATTGTTGTAAGAGTAATTTAGCATGAACTGTAATAACATGTCATAAAGACACACAGCAGTGTTGATGGTCCAAACATTACGAACCATAATTTAATTACAATTACATCCACATGTCACCTTGGTATTTTTGTGGAAGATTTGATTTCAAATATAAAGTGAAAAGGTATTCTATACAATGTGTATCCCCTTTGCTTTCAGCTTAAAAAAGCATACAGACAGAAGGCCCTGACGTGCCACCCGGACAAGAACCCAGACAACCCAAAAGCAGGTAAGATGATCTTCTATCTTGCATCTTTTTCACCAGTAACTGCAAGGCAAGTTTATTTGTATAGCACAATTCGTACGCAAAGTAATTCAAAGTGCTTTATAGAATAAGAAAGACATTCAAATCTCAATACAAACAAATTAAAACATAAATAATCATCATAAAACATTAAAAGAGAACAGTGCAGAATAAAAACTTTTCAGTCATCTGCACAGCTAAATGTAATGCAACACACTTCAGCCGCTGTATCTAACAATTATTGTCACAGTATCAGAGCTACAAAACTATTGAAGTCCAGGCTCATAGTTGTTTTAGTCTAGTACCTGAGGAACAGCACCCTGGTGTTTCTCTGGCTGCCTGTCAGATATGAGCAGACAGCCACATCACTTACTGCAGTCTGTCACCAACAAGCATGTAAACTAGGAAGTCTGTTTTGTGTATTCAAAATGAAAAATCACCTTAAACTATGGCTGGCTGGTCATGATAAAAATGTTTTCTGGTGAGGTTTGTGTGGTTCCTGGAGTATTCCTGATTATTTATAAAAACAAATATTGGTTGGTATGAGGGCTTGAGAGGGATAATACGAAAGCTGGGGGTCGGTTTCCCAGAAATGTAAAAGAACTGGTTCTGAGGGCCTCAATACTTGAACCAGCACATGGACAAACATGCTGTATCGCACGGGAGGGCAGGAAGACCTGAGCTCCTAGAGGAGGCCGGTGTGTATGAGGAGGTCATCTGAGGGTGACCACACTGTTCCTACTGTCACCCTTCAGCACCATGCCCCCTCAGACCACAGGTGCCTCAAGTCCTGAGCTCTCCTCACTTTTCTCATTTCATTTAAGAGCAATACTGGCACGCAGGTAACGTGAGTGCTGCTGCGGCAGTGTGATCTCTGGTGTGCACTGCCAATCCCCATGGAAGAAACCCTATCTGTCTGCTAGGCCCCCCATAAGTGAATGATTAGGCTGAGCTGCAGCGAAGCTATGTGTGGTTCTGTGATGGAGAGCGGTATTGTGGTCTCCTTGCAACTATGTGTGCGTGTGTGTTAAATGACAACTGAGGCCTCTTGATGTGCTCCAACTGAACAAGGATGAGAGAGGCATAAGGTTATATGGAAATGGAACAGCTATTCCCTGGAAAAATACATCAGACACGATTTGGACAATAAAAAAGTATTGTTTTACCTTCTAATTTGTTGTAAATGTACTTTAAAAACCCTCTACCATCCATCATCATGTCTGTGTCTTTACAGCTGAACTCTTCCACCAGTTGTCCCAGGCCCTTGAGGTTTTGACTGATGCTGCTGCCAGAGTAAGCATTTGAATAGTTCCCATTGTGTTTCACTAAACATTATTTTAACCTACTTCTGTTTTCAGGCTGCATATGATAAAATCTGTGCTGCAAAAAAACAAGCAGAAGAAAGAAACCGCAAACTTGATGATAAAAGGAAAAAGATTAAACTTGGTGAATATTAATACTGTTATCACAGTGAGTTGTGTGGAGCTCTGTGTTTTTTATGTATTTATTACTATTTTATATTTTGCTTTTATTTGGCTTTACTGGTTTATTGTTTAGGACTACTAAGATTAACCTGAGCTCCATTTTGCCTTATTTATTTCTATGCTGTTTCTGTGCAGCACTTTGCAGCAACAGTTTTTCATAAATTATAAAGTATAAAGTTAAAATTATACATTATAAAGTGGATTTGGATGTGTATTTGTGCAGATTTTAACTTGAACATATAGACAGCACTCATTATTTGCCATGTTCACTTTTACAGACTTGGAGGTAAGAGAGCAGCAAGCTGAAGCCCACAGACAAGATGAAGTGCAGATGACTAGGACACTCGAAGAGGAGGTAACCGCAAAGCATGAATGCAGTGTTGTTCCAGATCTGTTTATGTCCAGAGAAAGCCAGTAGGTGGCACTAGTCAAATGTTCACCTCCAGATGCTCTTGCTTAAGATGACACAATGTAATAGTCTCTCTCATGTGGACACCTTTGGGAAAGTTTATACACAAGCACATCCTGCTTTTCCATGTTATTTAGTATGGCCTGTCTTTTCCCAGATTGCCCGTTTGAGAGAGGAGGGATCCAGACAGCTGGAGGAGGAGCAGAGGCTCATCAGAGAACAAATTCAGAAGGAAAGAGATGCCCAGAATCCACAGTGTGGTGAGTCCACTCACGGCAGTAGGTTCATATCAAATGTTCTCTTTAATTGTAGAGACACCATTTTCAGCACTGTGTATAAAAGCACACTCAAAGCACACAGATGCATGTCTGTGTAGTCCCTCAGTCGTCCAGGTCTGATCCATAGTAAAAGCCAAAGCTAAATCTGTCAACTAGACAAAAAGTTGCTCATCCTGATCATCCTGTTGTCCAAAAAAACAGGACAACAGGGAATCTGAACCTAGAAAGAAAGGCGTAACTATTCCTTACACAGTTGGTGTGTTTGAAAAACTTCAGAGAATTTTCAGACATTTTGAGATTCTGGTCTATTTCAAACCTACAAACACTTTAAGACAGAAACTGGTTCACTCAAAGGACAAAACCCCGACCCATAAACAAAGTAATGTGGTCTACTTCATTCAGTGCAGTGAAGACTGCAGTGAGCGTTACATTGGAGAAACTAAACAGCCACTCCATGAGATAATGTATCAACACCGTCGAGAGCTCCTCTGGACCCCAGTCTGCCGTACATCTCCATCTCAAAGCCACTAACCACTCCTTTTAAGATAGTGAGGTACAGATCTTAGCCAGAGAAAAGATATGGTTTGAGAGGGGAGTTAAAGAAGCAATTTCTGTTAGGAAAGACCATCCTTCCTTGAACAGGAATGGGGGCCTTAGACATCACCTGTACCCAAAAAAAACTCCATCTTCAAACCCAAAGCAAACGAAGGAAACAAAGAGAACAGTAGAGCTAGCCAGCAGGCACATTAAAGCTGAATGTAGGCCAATTAGGCTGAAACGGAAAACAATAGCTGTTTACAGTTTCAGTGTCGTTATCCCCTCCCTTTAGATAGATATAAGGCAGTGTCCACCAGTAATCTGACCAGAACTGAAGAAGCGGCTTGGATCAGCAGCAAAGCGTCTTCACTCCTACAACTTTTTGTCCAGTTGAAAGATTTAACTTTGGCTTTTACACAGATGCATGTGATCACTACTCATATTATCCATTATTACTTTAATGATCTATTCCTCTCTCTTTGTCTTTTTCCTCATTCAGGGGTAGACAGATGTTCCCATGTCACCCCAAAACTGAAGGTAGGCTATGAGTAGTGTCATTACCATTCTGTAAGGGCCTATTTGAAATGTGATCTAATTCAAGTAGGGCTGGGTGATATGGGAAAAAGATTCATCAGGTTTTTTTTCCTCATATTGATCGATCTCAATTTTTTTCCAAGACTATTTACAACAACAAATTAAAATTGCTCTTAGTATTGATTTCATGAACATAAACAATACAGACTTTTAATCTGTGCCATATAAAACACAAACAAATTACATTTCTTCCTCCAAAGTCTTCTGTCTGATCCAAACACCATACTATTACTGACAGAGGATTGGCTTTGGACCTTTCAATTCAATAACCGTATCAATAGCGATTAGACATGACTGATTCACGATCTCTCCATCTTTCGATTAATTGCTCAGCCGTAAAGTCAGGCGATATTTTAACTCTGTATTGCGGTGATATGTTTGACTCAATTTTAAGAATTAAATGTTTTTCGTCTCTCCAGCTCAAGTGGAAGTGTAAAAAAGATGATGAGACTAAAGGGGGCTACTCTCATGACATCCTTATGAAGCTCCTCCAAAAGGTATGTCAGGTTTCTGACACTGTCTGCTTCAGAAACAATCTCAATCATAGCATTAAAGAAATCCATTGGCTCCTAATGTGATTTGTAAATTGTCTTATGCCATTCGGAAATGACAAATTGGTCGTTATTGCATACGGCATGACCTTATTGTTGTGTTGATTGACCCTTTCTTATAAACAAGGTCCATTAAAATTAAGTTGTAGTGAATGTGCTTTGGGCAGTGCTGTTGTGGCCTTTATAAGCCATACACACCATAGTTTGTGCCCCTCTTACAGGTGACTAAAACTTCTACAGGAGTAATTCAGAAATGTGCCCTTCTCCTTTGTCACTGGTTTAAAGTTCTCTGATGCATGCGGACATTGTATATATAAGTATGCAGTATCAGGCATATATAGAAATGGATGTAGCAATGAAATCAAATTTGTAAGCAAAAGGAGTGAATTTGAGACAAAAGCTGTTTTAGAAGACCGGCAACACTGAGTGATAATTAACGGTTTGGACAAGTAGAAATAGCCACCATTGTGTGGGAGAGCTAGATGTGGTATGTTGGTTCTTCTTTCGTATGCATTTTTATATTGTGTATATTGGACACTAAAAATAACACATCTACATTTAAGGAAAAAGATTTTGAAACCAAGTCCTTTTGGGAGTCCCCTTTGTCACTGTTGGCTTGCTCCATACATTTCTCATATGATTTTGCATTCCTGGAATTTCCTGTTCCCTGACTATATTCAGACAAATTGATTCTCTAACCTTTATCTTTGCTTCTTCTTGCATGGCTTCTGTTGTAAAATATGTGATCAAGTATAATGAATAATTGCTTTTTAATCAGAAAACATTTTGTTGCCCTGGGCCTATAACAGTATTTTCCTGTGTTTCTTTTTCTTATGGCTCCCAGTATGGTGATGTCTTGAATCTCATTGTGTCAAGTAAGAAGAACGGTAGTGCTGTAGTTGAATTTGCAACAGTGAGAGCAGCGGTAAGCACCAATCCATTTTTCGGTGTTTGTATTTGGTTTTCTCTGACTTCAGTACTGCACTTGATACTTTATATATAAAGTTGTCATTAAACAAGGCAGTTTGATAGAGGTTGATCAATATGACACTATTAATTCTTAGACTTGTGTTAAAGCACTGCAATGTACTGTACTTACTTTTTGTGGTTTTCCATCAACATCCCTGCCGGTCACCCAGCCATCTGTCTCTGGTAGACTGTAGACACTAGACAGTACCCAGAGGAATGGGTAATGGCATAATGGCATATAAACTGGTTGATGTGTGTTTCAGGAGCTGGCAGTGATGAATGAGAATGGTCTGAGTGGAAATCCACTGAAGATTTCGTGGCTTGAAGGAGAACCAGTGACTGCTCCTCAGACAGATCAGTTTAAGTCAACACAGGTCTGTAACACATCATTCTCCATCTGTCACACAACCAGAGAACTTGTATTACCAAGTTCAACTATTTCAAGTTTTTTTTATTATGTAGAATCTGAAACGGTGATATGCTGCTCTGAGGCAAATATTTGAACAAACCATATTTTCATCACAAACTTAAAAAACTTCTCAAATATATCAATTGTTGTACAACTGTTCTCACCTTTGATAATCAGCAATTTGTGCTTTATTTTATTATTGAAGTCCACCTTTTCTGGTGTATTTTAGACAAACACGTACAAGCGACTATATATATAAGTAGTTTCTCTTGACTGGTTACCTCACCAAGCACATCTATTTTGCTCCCAATGGAAAGGAGGGGAAGGACAGGGTACTAGATGCATTTGTATAGAACTGGAAAAGAGTTAGTCATGGCTGAGTAAGCTAGAGATATGTGGTTTATTTAGTGTCAGCCATGCAAATATTTCCCGCTCCGCACACTTTTCTTGTCTGGCCTGAAACAATGTGTTTGGTTTAATGGCCCCTAGTTTATTTCTGTTGGATCCTGAGGCAGTGGCCCAAAGCCATCACTGCTCCTCTCATTAACTGACCCACCAGATCCCAGGAATGTTGTAGTAGTACTCTGCCATAATGGAATGGCAGGACTCACTCAACGGCAACAATCAATGAGCGTGCCCAGGCCTCCATTTGATAATGAATGTTTTCCCTTTCAATATTTGTCCAGAATTAGCTGAATTTGTTTTCTGTCCCACGGGGATGTTATTTTATTTGCACTGCTGTTTTTGACTAATCATTACATGTAAAAATCGTTAAACCCCCTGAAGAAAATATGTGTCTTCTGCAGTTTAAAATTACAGTAGTGTTATGTTGAAATCTTTTAATAATTGATTCGACATACTTCGTGTTTTGACTGTGGAGCTAAGCACACTTGCAGTTTGCATATGCACATAGGGTTCTCAGCATAATCAGATTTTATGTATCTCATATCTAGTGGAAAGTTGAGCAGAATGTAGCTGATGTGTTCTTCTATGTCTCCTGAGATTTATCTGAACAATGAAACCTTGGGTGGGAATGGGATAGCACGTTATACAAAGTCCCTTCAGAATTCCAGTATTTGTTTCTTGAACTGTGTTTCACCCTACAGCTCAATTTCTCAGCCCCTATGTCAGCTTGATCCCGCACACTGGGACTTGTCACTCTAATCTCTTTTAATGTTATTATGGTAACCCCTTTTTACCAAAGTTGATTGCTTCAGTGTTTTTTTGCCCTACACCTGAGAAGGACAGCACAATGAATGCAGCGTACTTTTCACATTAGCCCCATGTGAATGTGCTTCTTGCTTAAGTGGACCCACATGACATAATTGAAATATCTGTTTCTCTGGCCTTGAGGGGCATTTGAGATGGAAATAAAGTGAGCCCAAACACTCGTGGTGGTCCATGCAATCTTGTTGAGGTTTAAAATTTGACCGTCACGATCCTAACAACTGAAGAGGCCATCCATTCAAACGCTAGAAAGTATAAGGTACATGTGCAGACATACATGATCTCAGCTTCATCTCTTTCCTCTTATTCAATTACTACAGGCAGTTTTGAGGTCTATTAAAAAAAAACACCAAGCATTCCCTTTGGGCCCTAAAATATCATGAGATGTGAAAGTGTGACTCCAAAGTCACTGAAGATCTTCTGGTATACTTTTTTTACATATGTCTGATTTATAATGCTTATCATGTCTCCATCACAAGACTTCATGTGATATAGTCCTTCTCTTTCTCTTGACTGAGGTGGAGCTATATAATGTTATAGTATACATTTTGTACCTTAACACAAGCCAAACACACACTTGTTGATTTCACAGAGTTTATTTCATAATTGCCCTGCCAAGCATAATGTCATAAATAGATTTTGCAGAAATAATCCAACGGTACATAGCTCACATTTGTCACGGACATAGGACCATCTGTACTGATCTGAACTTGATCATCAATCACTGTGTCATGATTTATGGTTCATTGTGTAGCTTAGCTTACAGCCAGTACAATATAAAGGATTTAAACCCATGCTTTCAACGCCTGTTCCTCCCATTTATATGTTGAGAATCACAGGAGGCTTGTCACGACAAAAACCAGATGCAACTATTCTTGGATTGTTTTTCCAGCTTGCTGGTTTGCTAGTGGCTGAAAGTGCACGCTCACCTAAAGTAGCCCCTTCACATAGGGGAGATGTATTGAATATGGTCGTGCAGTTGGCTCATTAAACCCGGCCTGACCCTTCTCTGAGTGGTGATACAGATGTGGGAAGGATTATTATATAGTTACTGTAATAACTATCAATACCAAGATCCAATGTGCAGCATCAGTATACATTTGTATGCACTGTTTAAGTTTTTTTTTTTTTTTGACCATTAAATTATTCCATAACTGCTACCTTTTGGACAAAATGAAAGGATATTTCTGTAATCTGTATGACTGCAAGTTTATTTTTTAGACAGGAGAGAAGTGATACCAGATGTGATAGGGAAACTTAACAGCTTGGCCACTTAATGCGTAGACAAGATAATTTGTCCTCAATTATAGGATCTTTGTTCTTGCATCAGTCATTTGGCTGAAAACATATCAAATAAATCTAGTCCGTCTTCACACACAGCCAAGGACTCAGATTCAGAAGAAAATAAGAAATCCTACAGTTTGACTGATACAGCTTGTGTAAACTGTGTCACTTGCTTCAAAGATTTCAGTTCTAAAATTTGACTTGTCTATTTTGTTTTTATTGTGGTGAAATTTTGGCCATAATTCTTCTGGAAATTGCATAAATTCTTTTATTGCTTCTAGAGTGGCTTTGATTTCAAGACAAATAAACATACACAAGGGCTTTCACAAGAGCACTTTGGCCACAAAAACAACAATGTTGAAAAATATCTTATTTTAGTTTCTGAACATTGAAAACTGGTCACATTTAATGTAAATATTTCATGAGATTTTCAGAAACAAATGCCTTAGCTGATATGTCCACAATAGCGCTGCTTGGTTCTCATCTTACCCCCATACCCTCTCCTTCTCTCTCTCCCTCTCATTCTCTAAAAAAGAGTGGACGTTACACAGACATTCTGGTGCAGTGTATTGTGGATTTAAACTGATCACAGTTGCATGCAGCTATTCTTTCTGCTGCTTTATCATTGTATGTCAGTGTATTTTTCTTCACATTTGCTTGTGTTTAGTCAGACGGTAAAGTTTAAATATCCATTTTGCTGCTGAAATGAGTGTCTGTCTCTTCACTCGTGACACCCCCTACATATGTATATGTATGTACATATGAATGGAAGTATCGCATTACTCTTTACCACTGCCTCTCGTGCTCCATCACCAGAACATTGGACTCTGATTTGCAGCTAAGAAAACAGCCTGCCCTGACTTTTTTCCTTTTTGAGGTCTTGGACTTGTGGCCTGGCTTTGTGTGCAGCCCTATCCGCCACTATAGCCTGGCTTTTATTAAAAGCAGAGCTAAGTGTTTGTTTTTACTGCATTGTTGGGAATAGGAGATGGGGGGGTACCTTGGTCTACCTAAGAGTAGGGCCTCTGGGATGCGTGCAGAGTATAAATGGCCCTGTGCACACAATAGATTGGCAAGCACGCCAAGACATCACAGCTTGAGGACCTTGGATTGTAGCCGCGGCTTTTCTTCTTTAAACACCAAGCACTTTTAAGTTTGAACAGCCATCCTCGGTGCTGTATGGTGCGGTTTAGGTTATTACAACAAAGTAATATGAGGTAAAAATGTGCAACAATGGAATGTCATGGGAGGAGGTAAATTGTTTTAAATGGTCCCCTGCATGCATTCCTAAGTGCATCCTAACTTGGTCACGCTGGCTGCCATAAAAAACTAGTACAGTAAAATAATCAGTCAGTTGCTTTTTCAACTTTAATCTTGGTTCATTGCAGGATATTATCATGCGTGGTAATTAGACTGTAATGCTCCTGGTTTGTCCTTAATTGTGACATTTGTCCATCACTTGTAGTACATCATCCAAGATGGAGGGGCCCAGGTCAAGGCTAAAGGAAAATCCACTATCCTCATCGTTTGATGTTGTTGCATTACTGTCTGAATGATCCTCTCCAGTGTGTGAATGTTCATTGTACTGTTTAGGGCTATAATTTTGGCTTAAAACATGATTTCCTCTTTGGAAAACCGTCTCTGTTTTGGTTTCTCCATCATCGCTATCAAGTAGTGGCATTGAGCTGCACTTTTTCCTTTTCTGCGACCCCCATTCAGGGCTTTCTGAACCTTCAGGCTCATCCAGATTGAGCCGCGGGGGCTTCGGTGGTGGAGAACAGGCCATGAAAAGGTTCTGCTCACTCTGGGAGCTTTGCAACAGAAGATTATGACCCTTCTTTAAAAAGGACAGGTCTCCGAAGCTGTCCGCATGGGCATCATTGCCGATGTGTGTGATGTGACGGAAATCGGCCAGTGGTAGACTGATCATGTTGACTGACAACACATCCTTGCGCTTCCTGCTGGACCAGCGGCTGGAGGAGGGCTTTCTGTACAAGGACGTTCTCAGGGGCATCTTGGCACTCGGTCCCGTTTTGATGACCTCAAAGCCTTTGTGTTTCAAGAGAAGAATGTGTGAAGCATTGCCATCTACAAAATAAACCCATAAAAACAACATTAAAACCAAAATGAACTTGTTTCTAAGATCTAAGTTATGTACAGGTGGGTTGTAAAGTGCTATATATTAAGTTTCCTCTTAACTGAGACTTGTATGCGCAACAGGTCTAAGCATGTGTACAAGCTCAGATCCAGATGGAAATAACTGGACACTATCTGTTAATGTGATGAGAATAAGCAATCATTATTGGGGCCCGAGCACGAATGTGCGAGGAGGGCGTGTCAGTGACTCTTCCGCCTCGCACTAGTTTAGTTAGTAACCGCACCTGTTCAGCTCTAGTGTTTCTTAATAAGACACAGCAATTTGGCAAGAGAGGATTCAACCATGCGGCAAAGCCGTTATTTCAAAATGTTTTTTTCTGAAAGATCACTTCTTCTCATAAATGCAGGTGTGGTCTAGTATTTGTCTATTAGCCCTTTCATCAAAAGCATCAAGCACATTCCCTATTGTTATCCATCATGCAAATAAATCACATTAATGGCCATTTTGTTTTTAAACCATAAAAGGGGTTTACTGTTGGTAATCTTTTTTTTTTTTTAATAAACTGGAAACATGCGTATAATACAGACAGCTAGGAGGCATTCATTATTATTTAGTTGCTGTGTTTTAACTCAAATGTGGAGGTTAATAAGAAACTTCCACCCTGGAGCTTTATGTTTCAGAGGAAGCGTGGGGCATGTTACATGGCTTTGCGTGTCTTGTTCACTTCCATCCACACAGCACCAATATAAGTGTTGGTAAATAGTAAAACCTGCAGCGCTTTCCGTGACCTGTAATCATTTGATTGAGTAAAAACAAAACGTAGTTCATCAACGTTGGCACGGCACTGCATCATTCTCTGTGTCTGCAATTTTACAGTCTCGCGAACAGCTTTGCCCACATAAGATGTGTTTTCGTGACATGAAACACTCACTCTGTAAATTTGTAAGCCACTACAGCAAACAGGTTTTGTGTGCCTGTAAAGGTTTTATCGGCACTTTAGCAGCAGCAGGAGACCACAGAGCGTGGACACAATAGCATTCCTTTCTAAACATGTCAGTTTGACCAAGGAGGAGTCATGGGGATTTGATCCAGGAGTACCGTGTTAAAGCCAAGTCAATTAATGAAGTCTATGAAAACTGGTTGTTTAAAATTGTAAATATCAGCTACTACTTTTTAGATGACTCAAAGCCTGCTCTAATTTATAAACTGGACAGAAATGAAGATCTAAGATTTCTTAGCCAAATATATTAATAAGTCAAGCACATAATAAAGTCTTACCTGTATTGTAGAGCAAATAGAGTATCTCTGATTCCAATGTAAGCACACAGCTCTGTGAGGCAAACAGACTGTGTCTAATACCTGCACACTGACAAATGCCTCCCTGACATGATTGGGCTTGTCCAGCTTTTACAGGTAATGCCACAGTGAACAACTTCACAGTGATCAAGACTATACAATACTACACAATAGAACTTACGTCGTTTCCTAACACTGCTAGACCAAACCTCATGTGTGATAATCCCTGCCCTGACTAATAAAGAAAACAAGTTCTTACCGTTTATTTAATCCTTCTTCTGACGCTCTCCATAATATTTTTTAAGAAAGGAACTCTGATCAGTGAACAGAAGCTTTTTCCAAGTGCATTGCTGGTCAAAGGGTATTCCGTCAATGAGGAGAGGTTAAAGTACACCACAGGTGGAGAACTCAGGTGCAGTCTGGCAATGATCAAACAGAGGAGTGACTGGTGTTCAGACAGTCTGATGTCATTAAAGAGGCTAATGTGAAGCAACGCTTTAGTGCAGGAGGTTTCAGAGTGTGTCAAAAGCCAGCATAGTCTGTAGGCAAACAGGTCATCTGCCCAGAGCGGGGTGTGTGGTCTCTGTTCTCCATGGCATTGTCTCCTCTAACTGATATCCTGCTTTCCGGCTACATGGTGGCTCTCTTCGAGCTTAAATCCACAGGCCCTTCTGCCTGACTGGAGGCCTATAGCTTCCCTGTGTAATCTCTGCATACTATCACACACAGACATGTATGCACAAGAACGGATTGCACAAGACAATAACTTGTTGGATTTCTCACGCCTGCAACATGTCATCTTTTTGTGGAATAATGCTTGAAACTTGCTTGCATTTTATGAAGACTTAAGACACAAATGTATTGTGATGAATGCTTGCTTTTATACCAGTGGACAGTGTTAAATGTTTAAAATGTTCTGTGACCTTAGTTAACCTTCTCTGTGACCAAAGCCCTATTGTGTGGAGCTGTGGCCTTTGGGCAGATGGGTTAGACTGGATCTGGATATTGTCCCTGATTGTCATGGCTAGTGTGTTCTGTGGAGGTATGTTGACATTGAAATCTGGGATGTTGTGATTTTGTTGTTGTAAAATCAGAAGTGTTTCCAGATATTGCTTTGACTGGCAGTGGTGGCATGCATGACCAAGATTGAATAGATTGAATGTCGCACTTTCTCTAAAATCATTGATTGTAGTGGAGTCATTGACATCACTCACGGTTTCTGTTGTGATCAAAATGCACCAACTGAAACTAGAGCCTGTAGGTGCTGACTTTTCACTGTCACATGATATGGATGTGACAAAAGGCTGGGAGCAGGTGTGAAGTGAGACATATTACATACACATATACATATACACATATACATATAATAAAGTTTCTCGGTGAGCTCTAATCGGCACAATGACATCACAATGATTAATAGTTTGACGACAGTCTGTGATTACTCAGGATCCATTTGCTTCATGGAGGCCCCGAGTAATTGTAACTTGGATTACCTTACATGTCTTTTAGCTTGATTATGCATGATTCATTTTTGTCCTCCTCTGGGATAAAAGTCCATCACAACATCTCTTCAACAGACATACACTATAACTTGTATTACTATAATGTGTGTCTTTCTCTTCTCTTTATCTGTCTACATGGCATTAATTGTTGATGTTAAAAAGCTGGAAGCTGTATACCAAAAATGCATTCATACATGCAAAAAACTTCCAACCATGATTACATTTTTATGTAATTCTCTTTGCCCTTCTCTCTGACCTCTTAAAGCATTGCCGCTTCTGAACCAAGTTTGTTATAACTGGAAATCGTTTTACAGCTTTTCCAGGAAGGTTGAAACGTGCAGGGCATAATATTGCATTCACTCAGCTATCCAACAATGTATTGTTGCACAGCAGAGGCCAAACCACAGCACTTCCCATTCTAGATTCCCTGCTCTCATCGATCATGCAAGGTCAACGCTCCTCTCTCCTCATGGTTTATTTCCTTTTACTTTAACTCTTTCCAAAAGCACTCGACATCTCTGGTATGTGATCAGCCTTGGACATTTGGACAGTGGACTTCACATGCAAAAATACATTTATGGTGATTTTTCCTCATTTTATTTAGCACATTTCTTCCTAAAGATTACATGCTGTACACATCTTTAGTTGTAGAAGGGTACTTAATGACTTAACACTGTACGTTAAAGAGGGGTTATTATCATGGAAAGTTAACTTTTTGGAGCTTTCTACCATGTTATAACATTGTTCCCTCATCAAAAACATGCCTTAAGAGGTTTTCGATGTCATCCATATATGTTTGAGTAATCTTGTGAGCTCTCCCGGGCATTATTCAAACCCTCTTTACAGCTGCTGTACGATCCAATCCAAAGCAATCCACTACAACTTCACAAACATGATGTGATGTGCAGTAGTTTCATCAGTGAAATGCATGTAATACGATAGCACTCTGAAAACAGAAACTTCTAAAACGTTAATACGTTGTTTTCAGCAAATACTTCAAAAAATGATAAAAGGTATCATGGTGATCTAAATATGTTATGTGTTAGCAGTTAATATCCCATGTAAGTGTATCACCTCCTCTTTAACACCTGAAGTGCATATTGTTTTAGAATAAATGTTTGCAATTTTAGCAGAAACGCTAAACTAAGATGCATCATTTTATTTCAAACTTTTCTAGAATGAGCCACTGAGTCATGAGTCAGAGAAGAAGTGTTGAAGTGTTGGCACACTGTTAAGTATATATTCTTTACACAAACTACTCCTTTACATCTAACAACTTTAACTTTAAATCTACAATGAAACATATAATACATTTTAAGCTTTAATCCAAATGGTGTCCTGCAGTGTGACCTAAAAAGTCTCATGTTTAAAGAGTTACACCAAAACCTGGTAGCGCATGTATCTTAAGCACCTGGACAAGCTCTGGGGTTAAGGGTTTAAGCTACAGATCAACAGAAAAAAAACAGAAGTAACCTTTTATTATTATTATTATTTGCAATATCCAACTGGAAAGGTGTTTTTTGTCAATGTTAAAAAGTATTCTTTATGTAATATAAGAAGAGTAATATAATTATTAAATTAGCACTATAGACATATTGAATAATTTATATTTGTAAATGGCAAATTATTGGAAGTAACATAACTTCCTCTGCAAACAAAACATTACATCTTATTATGCATATAACCTGTTTTCCATGTAGTTTAGACCTCTACATATACAGTTGAAACCAGAAGTTTACATACACTATATAAAATGACACATATGCTTTTTTTTCTCACTGTTTGACATGAAATCAGACTAAACTTTTCCTGTTTTACGTTATTTAGGATTACTAAAATTATTCTATTATTATATTCTATCTGTCTATTTGCTGAATGCCAGAATAATGAGAGAAGGATCTTTTTAGACAATTTTTCATTACTTTCTTCAAAGTCAGACGTTTACATACAGTAAGATTACTATACATTTAAACAATTTGGGAAAACCCAGATGATGATGTCATGTCTTTGGAAGCTTCTGATAGGTTTATTGACAACATTTGAGTTAATTAGAGACACACCTGTGGATGTATTTGAAGGCACCCCTGAAACACACTGCACCTTTGTGCAACATCATGGGAAAGTCAAAAGAAATCAGCCAAAATATCAGGAAGAGAATTGTGGACTTGCACAAGTCTGGTTCATCCTTGGGTGCAGTTTTCAGATGCCTGAAGGTGCCATGTTCATCTGTTCAAACGATTATACGCTGGTATAAACACCATGGGAATGTCTAGCCATCATCCTGCTCAGGAAGGAGAAGGGTTCTATGTGCCAGAGATGAACGTGCTTTGGTC
>KN473965.1:0-26590 GCA_000787095.1 Periophthalmodon schlosseri | reverse complement strand
TTAAGTTACACAAATGGTCTTTGGTGTTCAGTGTGAGTGGACTTAACAAGCTCTCATGTCGAGAAGTGGCCTTATCAATCAGACTGGATTTACTGTGTGCAGGTCTGCGCCAATACTGCTTGGCCCGGGATGTTCCACGGACCCCAGAAGCCCTCTGTATCCATAGAAACACACTGTCCATGGAGCTCCTGTGGCTGCAGCAGGCCATCGACAGCAGGAAGAAGGTGAGGAGGAGAAATAGTGCTTCCTGCTCATTGCTTATTTGTGTCAAAATGTGTTGTTTGGGTTTAGGGTTAGTATCTCTCTAAGTACCAGATCCTTAGCATAGAACAGAAGCTAGCACAAATATCCTCTTCCACACAAATTGAGTCAGGTGAAAGGTTTTTTTTTCAATATATTATCTGTTGCTAGTATTGATATTGCAATATTCGCCAACACAATAATCAGTATCGCAACAAACTAAATATATCGCAATAACACTAAGGTTCTCCATCTAACTGAAGGGTACTTTTGAATAAAAACGCTTTTTTTAATACAAATGAAATTATTGTGTCAAAAGCACATTAAAGTATTGCATTAATTTCAATATCACAATAAAATTATTAAATTCTCATTCTTCTTTTCTCATCATTGATCAAACCCAATTTTCAATTTAAAAAGCAAAATAATAATGGCTTTCCGTATGGATTTCATGGACATTAAGAGGACAGACTTTAATCATTGCCTTTTAATCCAAAAAAAGTAATTTGTTCCTCAAGTCTGAACTGTGCTCCAAATCACATGCTTTTACTGATAGAGGATTGGTTGTAGACTTCCCCATTAAAATCTGACAATTGCCCAGCCCTATATGTAATGCTGTGGAGCTAAATGGTCAATCTACAAACACAAGTACAAGGATGTAGAATTGACAGCACCTTTTTCGACCTAATGACTACTTCCCTTTAATCGCTGCTTTCTGGTTCTTTCCCCAGTACCTGTCGTTGAAGAATAAGCTGAGCCTCTCCTGACGGAAGCAGACCTAATGGAGTCTGAAATGAGTTTTTATTGGTATTCAAAAACACTATTTATGTTTAATATGAAAATAAAGACATATTTTTATAAGCATTCTCTCCTAGTTGATTTGTTGTACGTAATGTGGATAGCTAGTTTAGTTGGGCAATTACACTGTACACTTAAACGAGCCTGTGCGGTGACTTACTGTAGCTCAAATTTCACTATTGAAAGAAACACCAGTTGAATAGTCATACAGAAACTACCTAGAGACCGTCCTGTTCATCAACTATGTATTCTATAAAGTATGCTAACTTAAAAGTAAAGTTATTTTTATTTTATTTTTTTAGTTTGGTTGGTTATTTAAATATCTATTTTTTTCCTGGATAATTATCTATACAAACAAATATCTTAAGACAAAACATGCAACAGGTTGAGTCGTTATCTTATAGACTCAGCTTAGCAACACGCTGCTTCCCCTGCCTTTGTCGCCTCTCTGTGTCTGTGGTGGCTTTTATTGTGGTTACCGACGATGGGCTGGCCCTCTAAGCCAGTCATTGCTGTCCATGCTGCCATGGCAACCAGGAAATACTCTGAGCCGTCAGCCGAGTGTGTGCACAGGAGCAGAACGTGGTGGTGACTGGGAGTTCAGACGGATCAACACAACAGAGGGGACCTATTCTCACCTCCAGTTTACTTTATTACTACTCACATGTAAGTCTTGGATCCAATATATTCAGAATCTGTGTGTGTGTGTGTGAATTTTGTATACCTGTGTGTAAGGAGAACTTATGTTGAAAAATTTGGTAATGTTTAAATGTCTAAATTCTGAATTCCGTGAGCCTCAGTAACTTTTCTATTGATTAGTAAAAATATCGATCAAAAAAAGGAACTCAAAATTAGGAAAATACTGAATACTTTTTTTTCTAGTTTTTTTATTTATGTTTTTATTTTATTTTTTTTTTATTTTCTTCTTTTCATTGAAACATTTTTATATTTTCTGTGGCTTTTAAAATTTGTATTAATTAACTTTACCTGTAATTACAGTTATCAAACATATTGAAAAGTAGTATAACAAGTATTGACATATTTACAGTGTTTTATTTAACAATGTTTTGTCCTCTTGTAAACAGCTGCTTTGTGCGATGGCTGCCGGCACTGCCACCTCCACTCTTCTGCCCCCAGTGAAGAGTGTGGTGGTCTACAAGAATGGAGACCCCTTCTACTGCGGCCGGAGGTTTGTGGTGAACCAGAGGCAGGTGTCCACCATGGAGGCTTTCCTCACCGAAGTGACCCAGAGCATCGGGGCTCCTCTGGCTGTGAGAAACCTGTACACCCCCAGGCAGGGCCACCGCGTCACCGACCTGCAGGAGCTCAGGACGGGAGCGCAGTATGTGGCAGCGGGCTTCGAAAGGTTCAAGAAGCTAGAGTGAGTACAAGGAAAACAAGGCTCAAATTCATCTAAATATTTGGTATCCTAGGTACTATATTACAATAGAACAACATGAAAAGCCATACAATTTTTTCATGTTTAAGATCTTATTGTGTCGAATTTCCAAAACTCAACGGTTACAAATCTTGGTTAATTAATCCTCTAATCCCAAATGTATATTGGTTTGCCCTAGCTTCAGTATTTGCATATTATATTGAATGTATTATAGCTTTACTGAGATTCATTGTTCATTGTTTCATTTCAGTTATGTGAATGCTGGAATGAAGAAACAACCTTCCACCCGCGAAGAAACTCAGGTAAGCATTTATTAATCCAAATGTAACCCAGAGGAGTGACAGATGCCTAACAGACACCATTCAAATATTACTGCACGCTCAGATGTGAAACGTTAAAGGATATTTTCAAGCAAGACAAGACCTTTTTATCACAAAATATGTCATTCGTTTTTACAAAATTGTAATAGTAGTTTATTTGATGTGTGGGTGTAATTTTTCTATATTTCATTGTCAGCAAAGAATCGATAATGACAAAGATAGACAATGCATAAGTGCTCTCTTACTAGTGGTGCTAATCTTGTTTGTTTCTTTCTCCCACAGTTTAGTTTAAGCCTTTTGTACAAAACATGAAGAGTAAAGAGTAAATGTGTTCTGGGACATCTGCTACCATGTGTGGTAGCAGATGGGTGACTTTACATGCTTGTGTTGTGGTTACTGTGGAGCTATGCCGGAAGTGTCTCCCTACATTGATTTTATACAAATATTTTATGAATACAAATGTTATAGCAAGGAATACACTTGCATTAGCACCATAGACCTCATTACTCAAAATAAGATACATAGTCAGTATAATTTAACAAGTGCAGCTTGTATCAACTGATCTAGTCGTGTTATGTGAAGACTTCCCTGATGTGAGTCTGCATTACAATGAGCCCTCAAATCAGACACGCAGGTTGGATGTGTCGCCAGAAAAGTCTCAAAGTGACATTCGTTTCCATGGCATCAGCACTCGAGCGAACACAAGTGGAATGATTTGACACTGATTATACCTTATGCATAACAGATTCATAATATGTGTGTACAAGTGGGCCACAGTCAAAAGGTTGTAATCCACCTTTTTAATTTCTTATAATATTACACAGAATATAATGGGGAAACTCTTATTTTGTCTGGTAATTGGCATTTTCTCATGTTTTAACTCACCAAAAAAATAAAATTAAGAGTTTGTTTACTTCTGGAGAACTCCACGTCATTCCTATTTCTTAGAATTAAATGAGGGGATTAAATATTCTGAGACCTTTAAATCTCTGCCCTTTAAAACTAATTAACATTAATTTGATTTTATTGCGTTTTTCAGATTAAAGTCATTCAAAGGCCAAATGTTTCAGCCAAATGGAGGAAGTTCATTCCAATACCCTGCATTATACAGTGAGTATATGCATAGAATTACATTGGGCATTAATTGGTTATAGTTTTATCTAGCTACTATGAAAGTGCTGTTAACCCTACTTCAAACCTGGTTTAGTAAATATAAGCTTTAGCTGTGGTGGAAGGTAGTTCAATTAACATGTTGTCTTTCATTAAAGGTGCACTGTGTAACCTGCTTGTCTCTGTGGAGATGTTATAGTTGTGCCTGTAATTGGCCACAATATGGCATTAATCTTATTTATTTTGCAATCAGTTACAACTCTTGCTAGAAATATCTTGAAAAACATGCATTCTTACTGGAGAGGCATCAGCTTTCACCAGATGTGACCTATAACTTCATGGAAATAGATACATTTAATGCCATACAGTGGGACATTCCAGGCAATACAATAAGACCCTAGTGGCAGACCCTCCACCTGAAAAGTTACATAGTGTACCTTTAATTTGTCATAACTGCATAACATCATTATCATCATGTTCTTTTAGTGTCTTCCGCAATGGAGATCTCCTGTGTCCACCATTCCGGTTCATCATTCCTCGTAACATGCAGCAGGACTTGGAGCAGATCCTGAGTTTAGTCACAGACAAAGTTAACCTACGGACTGGCGCTGTACGCAGGCAAGTGGGAAAGAAGTCAAAATTTGGAAAATTGGACAGGGACTAATATATTACTTCTCCCCATTGTGCTTCCTCAGGTTGTGCTCTCTTGAAGGAGTTCCCTTGTCCTCAGCCTCTGAACTGGAGACAGGCCACTCATATGTCGCTGTGGGAACGGAGAGGTTCAAGAAACTTCCATATGAGGAGCTGCTGGTCTCAAAGGCTGCAGAGAGGTATTGTTATGCAAGCTCATATGTGTGTAGTGTGGTGTTTACAGCTGAAGGGCTAATGGCCGACAGGAGACGATTTATGATCACATCCAGTGCCCTCTGATCCCTCACCTCTTTTATCCTCTTCTTTTTGGAGGCATTACCCCGGGAAGAGGAGGATGCTCCGGAGGAATGAGGTACTACTTTGTCAAATTTATTTTATTTTTAGTTGCCAGTTTTACCAGCTTTTTAAATGAAATGTGGTTCTGGTGAAGCAAGCGTGGAAAGAAACAAATGACAAAAACTCACGCAATTATATTGTAATTGAATCTATTTTTTGGGTAGTTCCTTACATTTTAAATCATAGGCATTACTGAGTACAGCACAACTCAGCTTTAAACTGTTTAATAATCAGGTTTTGTATAAAAGACTGATTAAAAATATTACTAAAATTGCATAAAGAAAGTTACTAGTATTTGAGTAGTAATTTTTATGTAAATTTTACTTTTGCAGCTGTTAAGTACATTTTAGCCTATGCTTTTAGTTGAGTAAATTTTCCATACTTTTTCCACTACTGAGTTATATTTAAAATGCTGTGACTAAATGTAAGACTGCATTCAAGTCTTTTACTCTTATCTCATATATCATACGGTAAAAACATGTAACGTTTTTCCTTTTAACTGTCAATACTGGAATTTTACTTCATTCTCGCAGAGGAGCGACTTAAACAGACAAATGAGTGAGGTGCAGTGGATACTTAATAGAATGCTGCTTAAAACCCAGCAGTTAGTGACAGCGATGTGCCAAAGAGTAGGATGGAGACTGAGAGGCCAAGCTTCAGATACAATAAGATAACATGTGTTTTTTGTATTGTTAGAACAGAAAGGAAGTAAATGGGACAGAAGACCAATACAGTGACTCTGCTCTGCTTAACTCACCAGAGGTAGGATGATTAACATGGGCATTGCTTTTTCAACATATCAGTTGCTCATCTCTGTGTGACTGTTTGTCTTCAGTCTGATGGCCGAAGAGTGAAGTCGACTGGGGACGAAGCCACGCCTCCACAGGCCTCACAGCAAAGATACAGAGTGAACCCAGAACATCCATCAGCGTTCTTCTCCAGATCCGTGAAGGTGCGCAAAAACAGAGGACATCCACTCACCAATGGAGCAGGTTAGGAACAGGGACATAGCTAAAGCTGGATACGTCTTAATAAGGTGCTGACTGAGATTGTCCTGCATTGTAGTTCGGCACAGCGTGTTTAAAAGAGCGGGGCGGAGGAGGAGAGAGGAGGTGCGAGGAGCAGAGGAAGTAGCAGAGGATGAGAATACAGCCACTGAGCTTCCCATTGACCAGGTCAGTAAATTGTGATGAAATAAAGTTACTGTGCAATGAATCAATACATAACCATGTCAAATAAGGGGCAGCTAGATATATGAATATAAGTTAGAAAAGATATTTGAAAAGTCTGTTGTGTTGAGGTAAGTTATATTTAATGCCTCATCCTCTGCATTTGACCCATCCTTCATTGCTGCCAGGGCGCCCTGTTAACCTGTTGGCAGCAAGGATTGTAAAAATCATCTCCATAATTATAAAGTGGATAATCATTTTTGGGAACACCTTTACTAAAGCGTATCATTTCAGAGAGTGGCAGAAACGGTGGAGGACGAGGAACTAATTGCCACAGAGCCTCTAGACAGAAATCAGGTATCAATGAATTTAACATACTATATTTAAGAAACTAATGATACACTTCTGAAAATTGTAATCAATATTTGTGTCATAGGGAGTGTCATCTAGAGCAGATGATAACCAGGAGACTTTTGAAGATACTGAGAACAAAATGAACAAAATCAGAGCTTCAACAAAACATGAAGAGACACAGGTACACATAAATCTACTTCTGCTTTAAAATATCAGGTCAACCGTCAATATGTAACTTTCACTTCTGTTTAAAGGATCAGAAGGAGACCCTTCCAATGTCAAGACCTTCATCTCAAGAAAGACTAACAAAATCTCCCAGAGTAGAGGTGTGTCCAACTCCATATAATACATTTAATATAATGTTACAATTTTTAAACCATTTTTTTTCTTTTCAATAGACTCCAAAAACAGAAGAACAAAAGCACCACCCACAGGACGTTGTCACAAATGGAGTTGTTGTCTCATCATAGTGTCAAGCATTAGACAAGGGCAGGGAGAGTCTGTTTATTTGTGAGTTTAAATGAATGTAAATCACACCTATGACATAAATTATTCAAAACATTGTAACCAATACTCCACCATCTAACATTGTGTTGTTTTCAGATAACACCCAAGACATCTGCTGTGCTAAGTGTATTAACTTGACACACGATTTTTGTTTATTGCAAAGTATGAACTATATACAGTATATTATTTTACATTTACAATAATAAACATTTCGAACATTACAAAAATAAATAAAGCCTTGTTATATTCATTCATTATTGGTCAAGTATTGTGAATTTTAATTAAGTAAAAAGAACCATTTACATGTAAAGGTTAACGGTTGACAACAGCCTTATCTTCACTGTCAACAGCAATTAGCTTGTTGCCACAGAAACGTGCTACACCAATTACAAGCCCCATGCTAAAATGTTTTTGTCCTATTTAAGTGCCTTCTTGAGCCGCTGTCCCTGGGATGGAGCAAAGACAAGTTTTACAAGTTAACAGCCTCCATTTTCTTAGTGTCATAAATCTACTTAAAGTCCTAACTGAACCTTAAATGAACCCCCTTTGTGTCAAGAATTCCAGATAGAGGCTCTGAAGCAGAGGAGACTCTGTTTGAATTTCAATGGAATCTCAAATCGTTCAGATCCTTTGCCATGCTTAGTGCAAATAAATGCTGTATTAAGCCGCCTGCATATAACCAAACGGATAGATTCTCAATAGTTGGTGCTAAACTCTGGTCTTGCTCTGGTTTGATGGGTTCATTGAACTCATGACACACAGAGTAATGCCGGTCATGGTTAGGAACATGCCTGCAACAGCATCTGAGGGGACAACACATAAAAAAGTTAGAAAAGGGTGGATTTCGTGTCCAAAAGTCATAGATGGTGTAGTATTATTTTTAGTATTACTATTCCCAGAGCTTTATATGCTGTACAAAAAGAGATGTAATAATTGGCAGTTTGGTCTCTTACATTTTCCTCCAAATTCTTCACCCAGTAACTTCCCAGTTATTAAAGTGCAAAGAAATGTCAAGGAGTTGGTTACAGGCACAGCAAGAGATAATTCTGAATGAGAAGAAGACACAAACATTACATTTCAAATACTAATCAATACTAAAACTAGTATCAAAACTAGATAATCATTTGAGCAAATATTTGTTTTAAAAAGGTCACATTCACAGGACATGGACCACTGGACACCTGAGGGACTCCACTTGGTAATATAAAGAAAGTACTATGATTCAGTGTTGATAATAACATTCTATTGTCTAAATATTTTTTGTTCTGATTGTGGTATCAAATTGTTATCAAGTCTATTCCTTGTTACAATACTAAAATTTCAAATTTCGATTTTGATAACACTTGTAGCCTATGTAATGATTTTATTGGATGTTAATTTTGTATGGGGCATCATAATTTAGAATTTGCCTTCTTGGTAGAGTAATAGTTTCAAAAACAGTGGATCTCCTGTAGAGTTACATATACGTAGGCCCCTGCCCTCCATCTGAAATTATGACATTATACAAATGTAGAACATAAACACAAACTATTCCGAAATATACTCACCCGTTGTAGACAGCGTGTAATAGTACACCAAAGACCCACTCTGGTTCAGGAGAAATGGCACAATGTACTGTGAAAAGACAGGGGCTATTTAAATTATGTAGACACTTATCAGCCACACTTTAGACTAAGCACCTCTTCCTCTCAATGAAGAAGTAATGTGTCACTTAAGCTTACACTGAGGTTGAGCAGGAGAAACCTGAGCTCGGCCAGGAGCTGGGCCACTCTATTGGGCCGGGCCACGGTCTCTATGCCCCGGGTGCCTCTCTTCAGGAGCGGGTTAGTGCAGCCCCACAGCACGGACACCAGCACCAGGGACAGCAGCTCCACTGACACACAGTGAGAGGGGGACATGTCAGGGGACACTTATGTTCAAAACGTGTAACATGAACACAGACAATGTTATTTTAAAGAGCTGCACAAGATCATAAGTGAAACGAAATTTGATTTGAGGCGGCTGCAATTGTTTAATAGATCGGTCTCCGCAAAGAACAAAAAATCTTGTACTTGTAGATTAGGTTTAGGCCTCTGCAAACATGTTCTGAAATGTATGGGATTCTGGTATGAGTTTATCAGTTCATATTTCAGTCTTCTCTCAAATGCTTCTGGAGTTGTTTACAATGCGCACACTGAACAGAATACTACTTTTTAAACATATAGGCAAATAGTTGAAATCGCAATTTGCCATAGCAATACTTGTCAGAAAAATCGCGATTATATATATTTTTTCGAACTCGTGCTGCCCTACTATTGTATTTTATCCACAATTTTAAAGTTGGTCAGTGCTGTTAACTTCCTTAGCATAACATTAGCATGCTATCCTGGCGTCAAAGCTAAACTCGTATGGTAAACATGTAATTGCAATAATTTAGTCGACGCTGTGATATAAAATCGTGCGTGTGTCTGAAAGATGTGTAAAGGAATGAATCGAGCTGAATCAAACTCACCTACAGACACCATGTTGTAAACAGCGGCATGTCCTCTGAAGGCGCGTTCAAGAAAACGCAGCTGTGGCAAAACGACTCGAGCTCAATAAATGGCTGTTTAATACAAAAACTGGTTTCTATTTGTATATTTGTAATTGTAATTTTACCTTAATAACTGAAAATATATTAAATTGATTACAAGACCGTATGTTTATGGTGGAAGAAGGAACCCCATTAGAAAACACGATCGACTTATGTTGCTCTTGAATGCAGCTCTTTGAAAATCTTCTTGTCGGAACGCAGTGCGGCCAACAGAGGGAGTGATCAGGCCAATTCAAGACTACTTTGAACCACTTCTATTTATAAGACATATGAAAGAGACAAAATTAAGAAATATTACTCTTTTATTAATAATATTATTTACTCTTTTAACACAACACAATTAGAACAGTGGTAAAGTGCTAAATCCTTTGGCATCAACTAAAAATTATTCACTGGAACAGTTTGTGAATATATCAATCTTCATTATGCACTGCACAGTAAAAATATTATCACAAACATTTTAAACCATCTAATCTAAATAATTATATGTACAAGTTAATGTAAAATATTTATATAATATTGTCAACAATATACATTTTATACACACGTCCTTCATAATCCTTTTGAATACAGAAATGTACATTGTTTGTAAATGTAGACCACAGATTGCAGGTTCACATTTGTGATAGCCCTACTTCTAAAACTGCAGACTGACAACACTGCTATACACAAGCATGAACAGTGCTGTGTCCACTCAGTCACAATGTATCTTTACTGTCTGTTCAGGAGTGACAAAGGAGAACTCTAAAGGAAAGATTAATGCTTTTTCAAAAGATGGCTCTATATCCATTTTTTTTTTAATAATAAGATGTTTCCAAGCCTCCATTGAGCCACAATAGTTCGGTTCATTTCAGTGTCACTGTATAAAGTGAATAATTTAATGGGACAGTTGGATATTGTTGCTATTATTTCCTTCTTATACGATTTATATTAACTGGCACTAGATGTAACTTCAGGATTTTACTAGACAAAATAAGGCATCACTGAATGACTTTCATATGCAGGTTTAATTTCTCTTCGTGTCAGTGCCTTCCTGTCTGGGCATTCAAACTTTAACCTTAAGCGCTTGCATTAACCTGTCACCTGACTGTATATAGCATGAATGTGGTCCTGTAGTCCCGCTATAGGAGAACATTTACTTCATTGTACTTGATGCAGTCTCTATTCAGTCAGTGTTGATGTCTGTGATGACACTATCCACATGGCTATGTATTCTCCATGGTGGACGGTTCGTGAATAGTCACCACAGTAGATGCTGCACTGGAATGTTCATTATTCTCGTCCATACTGCTGAGCTCTACACGGGGCAGCCTAAAGCTCCCTAAAGCGTTTTCTGAAGGGGGTTGGAAGCTCGCTTGCAGGCTGCCTAGATCGACTCTGGGGAGTCTGAAACTGTTTTGAGAGGGGAACCGGGAGCTCTCTTCCAGGCTGCCTAGCTCTGCTCTGGGGAGTGCAAAGCCGTTTTCTGAGGGGGGGTTGGAGGCTGACATGCTGCCCGACACAGAGCTGACTCCCAGTGGGGTCATGGGCATGTTGATCTGGGCAGTGGACTGGGACACCTTGGGACGAGGTTTGGACGAATTGCCGAGGACTCTGGAGACATGTGTCCGCCTGCACACAGAGAAGAGTTAGAACAGAACTTTATTTATATCAGCACAGCTAAACAGGGTGTAGCCGACAGTGTCATCTTTGTTGTGTTTGGAAGTACTGAGCATGATCTAATATTTTGTCACTGAAAGATATTATGAAATGTTTGTATTGTATTGAAGGATATGAAGGTAATATTTTCACTGTTGAAACTGCTCCCTTCAGTCAAAAGTGATGCATCCATCCCCACATTTTTTAATTCCACAGGTCAGACAAGAACTTTCACCTCAATTTTTTCAAAAAAAAAAATCTCAAATATTTTTTACAAAACTGACTACTGACTTAAATTGGCTTCAAGTACAGCATATACACTATAAATGTACATACTATACCTGTAGTTAATTTCTAACTTTTGAAATGGAATGTAGTGCTGTACTTACTGCCCTCTGGGGGTCCTCTGTGGTGTCTGTTCTATTATATTGGTGTACTTTAATACTCTGTTGTACCATGTAGTGTAATGTGCCCGTTAGATATTACTGGTTCAGTTCTGTTCAGTTCAGAACTGAAGAAGCTGCTTGGATGAGCGGCAAAACCAGAGTAACTATGTACCTATTACATGTTTTGTTTTTTTTTGTTGTTGTTGTTGTTTTGTGTTTTTAGGTCAGATAGAACAGTAGAGCAGACTTCCCTATGCTAAATCAAAATCTTCATAAAGCATTTTAATTACACAGTGTGTTTCCCATAACATGATAAAAGACTACAAGCCACAGCCGGTGCTAAAAACAGCACCCATCTTTCATGTAGGAATTGCCTGTCTATGGGGAATGTGGCCTTACCGGTTGTAAGTTTTAAGTATAATCAGTAGAACTGCGAGAATAATTATGATGCCGATGACAATGATTGCAATCATGGCTCCCGAACCTGAAAGACACAAAAAACATGTTTAAGAAGAGTTGAAGACTGGTTATTAGTCTTAAACTAGTTAAGATTTGCATTTTGACATTTTTTCCAACCACGTGTTGGATATCACTTAGCAGCACAGATGCTGCAAATACAGTATTGGTGATTTAAAGCCACTGCTGTGCAATTCATCTGGATTTGACAGCATGACGCAACCCTTTATATTCATGACATTTGGGTTATCACACACACTGTAGATTAGAGAAAGAAACTGTAATCTAGGCATGATCACATCACACACATGAAGCGTCTGCACCCAACATATGTGAGATGTCTTAGGTGGATCGTTTTATTTTAAAGGTGCCCTCATGCTTTTCTTTGCTTTGCTATTGATGGGCCTGTACAAAATTTTTCTTGTATTTGAGCAAAATTTGTCTTGCCCCAGTACAGATATATTGTATAAGCAGTAAAAATCAGGTAGAGCACCTTTAATGCTTTGTAGCTTAAAATGATGTAGCAGTACATGACCTCTGCTGGCGACAGAGGGAAGTGCAGTTTGGCCCTGCGGCGCAAAACAAAGGTCAAAAACAGCACAGTTAATTTTAGCAGCAGGATGCTGACAGATACATGATTTGTAGTGAGAAACATTGACTTGTTGAAATAGTTTCTGTTCAGAAACAGACCACCTCAGCAAAAGCCAGGCTTAAACAGGAGTGAATGAAAAAACATGCACAGTGTAACTTTTCAGCTGAAGGGTACGCCATTTGCTTGTCTCCAAGGAGATGCTATTGCTTTGCCTGTGATGTTCCACAGTATGGCATTAATCTAGCCTTTTTCAGATGTCTTATTGAGGTACTTTGAGTTTGGCAGAATATAATGTTTTTCAAAATGACTATAGACTGCTGGACCTGGGGTGTATTAAAAGAATGGTTCTTGCTTACTTTGGATGAGGATTTGCTCTTTGGACTTGGTAGTGGTGGTTGTGTTGGCTGTAGTGTTGGTCACAGGTGAGACAGTTGACGCTTGCATTTTTAGCAAGAACCTGAAAAATAAAACAGATGAATAGATCAGGTTAAAGCAGTTACATTTACTCTTTCACTTTCATCTAAACTAGATGAGATACTTGGACCACAGTTTAATATCCCTGGAAAACAGCAAGTTGCCATTTTCATTGCAATACATTTTGGCTCCACAGCATTGAAACAGTTCAGCGCCAACCAAAAGGCGGGAATAGTTTTAGTGTAAAAAACAAGATAACTATATGCACAGAAGATAATAGATAATAGCTCTTTCCAAGCAAAGCAAAGCAAAGGTGTGGCGACAGTCAGTGCATATTTGAAACTCAACACTTTGCTGGAACCTGAACATTAGTAATTGGAGTTAAACACTTGCCTGAAAGCCACAGATCAAGTGTTAGTATCCTAACAAATCTATCACATACTTTTATGACTGTATACTAGCATCTCTTTGTTTAACTTTGTACTGCCACCATCGAGTCTGCAGCTCATTGCAAACATGAACGGCATGAAGAGGCCCAGTGTTTGTACAAGTGATGAAACTATGTGCTGTGTAGCACATGTGAAAAATGTAAAACATTGTGAAAACATTTAGAACAATGAGGCTACCACATTAAGGTTAAGGTAAACTTTATTGTCCTTGTAGGAAATTTGTCCTGTGCATTTGACCCATCCCTCAATGCCACTGGGGCACCTATCAGGAGCAGTGGGCGCCGCTCAAAGGTCCACCATTAAAATTGTGAATTATTATACAGTAAAATATCAGGAGGAAAACTAAGCCTACTAATTGTGAACTATATACATGAGTCTTTTAGGCTTGGCTCCCACATGCTTACTCATGAAACATCATTTAGGCATCTAACATCTCCATGACGGCCGCTGAACAAATTATCAAGACATTAAAAGCTACACAATGTAACATTTCTGAAGGAGGGGCCAACTACTGCTTGTCTCCATGGAGATGTTATTGCTTTGCCTGAAATATCCCACAGTGAAGAATTAAACCCATGTATCTCAATGGAGGCAAGCAAGTAGCACCACCACCACATAAAGTCATGGGTCAGTACTGTGGAGACACTGTTTAGGGTAAGAATGTATTTTTTTTAGGAATCACCTTTAAATACAATCAAAAATGATCCTCCTTGCCTCTCTGTTCAGAACTTTATTATGGGTTACATTAATCTGCAGCATTAAAGAGGTCACTGAGTCATGAGGTGTGGCTGCTCTGCATAATAGTTGTGGTTTACGTCCTAACCAAATCTTCAAGAACAAGTCTGGATGGATATGTAGAGACTGGAATGACAAATTTGAAAACAAAATACTCAATTGAAAGTCTTTCGTCTTCAATAGAGATCTTTCGGTCAGCACGCTTATAGGTTACTTATACAGCTAAGGCTGTTAATGATAAACAACACATGCTATAGGAACACACTTGGCAGCATGGGAAGAAGTGGAAATAAGCTAAAACCTAAAACACATCTCAAAGACATCGAAATTTGAGAAAAAAAGTCACTATTTACTGATAGTGGGTTTTATGCTGAGGTTAATAGTTTCAACTTTTGGCCTATATCAAAAGGTACACTATGTAGTTTTTTTTTTCTGTTAGAGATTTCCACAGAGATGCTAACTATCTCCATGGAGACAAGCAGGCAACATCACCAGTCCAAGTGGCAAGTCAGATCTGCAGAGAGATGCTCAAAGAAAGAATAGATATTTTTCAAGAAGGTTCCTGAGCCATACTTGTAATTGAATAAATACAAGATAGTTAGATTTAATGACAAACTGTGGAACATTTCAGGCAAATATCTCCCTGGAGTCAAGCAAGCGGCATACACCCCAACAGAAAAGTTACATAATGCACCTTTAATGACGTGTGTGTGAAAATATTGTGGTTGTTGATTGTGGTTGTTCCCTGGCAGCCTGACGACAGAGGTGTAAGACAAGGATCCAATAGTGGTGTGTATGGTACATCTTATCCTCTTGTGTTGCACAACCTGCTCACTGTGTTGACAAACTATTAGCCGTGTGATAAGTACTGGTGTATATTAGCCTGCTGTTTGCTGAGGCGACAGTCCCTGATAAGTGCTGCTTTCGTTACTCCAGAACAAACATGTTACACTGAACGGTCTGGATCTGTAAAGAACAAGTAAAAGACCTAAAGGTGTAGTCTAAGACATTTTAGAATTCTAGTTTTTCCTTTGAATTATTAAAGTCCACTAGGTAAATTTTCTGGTGGTTTGTCTCCATGGAAATGTTGCTGTTGGTATAGCATTAAACAAATCTATCTTGCAGTTATTATTCAATTACAGGTGCTTTATAGCAAAAAAGGAATAAATAAAATAAAAACATGCTTTCACTTGGAGTGGGCACACCTCTCCACAGATTTGACCAAAACTTTTTTAGCTTTTTGGTCTGTAGATATTATTAACCAAGAAAGTAACTAATTATAAATTGTTTTGGGTAACTGTACTTTTCTTTCAGATTGAAACAGTTTAATTAATCATGTTTTTGTTTTTTTTCTAAAAGACCAAATTGTGTGGAAAAGTATCTAGTAGTAACAAGTAACAGTAAAAAAAAAAAATCCTTTTCTAATCCTTTATGCCAATAGTAATGTACTTTTATTAAATATACATTTTCAGTTCTCTTTCCAGCATTGAGGATGAAGAGAGGGTGGAGACATTCGGTAAAAATCTGGTTCCTACTTCATAGTCACATTTTTATATAGCACTTTTCCACCTTCAATGCACTCAAAGCACTTTACAATAAGGAACCACTCACCCATTCACACACACATTCACACACACATTCACACACACATTCACACACACATTCACACACACATTCACACACACATTCACACACACATTCACACACACATTCACACACACATTCACACACACATTCACACACACATTCACACACCAGTGTACGCTCTCTCTGCTGTGTTTTGACACCGTTGTTGCTAAAGTTACAATACTTCCTCAAATCTATGGCATTAAATCATTTTGCACAAGCTAATGACGTAATGAAGAATTATTTACAAGCAGCGCCATGTAATGACATTCTCATCTAATCTAGCACTGTTCAGAATCTGTCGTAGAATTTCACTCGGACCTGAGTAAGTACACGTCTGACCACTCAAACATTCCACTGTGTACACTGGATCGTTCTGATGTCACTAGGTGTGTCCATATATTTTAGTAATCACATGCAATTAAACAATCAAACTCAAGAGTACATAATTGGAGGGTGAATTAGTAGCAGGTTGACTATAGCAGTCTAAGTAAACATCCTCTCAGACGTCATGAGATAGATCATGACATCCTGGGGTCAATAAAAGATGGAAGTGGAGCAGACCAGCACATTTAACTACAAAAATATCACTGATTATTAAGTCACAATGATTCTCCAAGACATGTTATTACAAGAGTGTTTTTTGTTGTGTTTTTTTTATACTCATATATTCATTGTTAGTTAGCTGAAACATGCACTCCTACTGTCTATAATTGGTATCCACTACAACAGAACCTGGGATGGCATTAGCTGTCATATCCTGTGGACTCATCACATCATTATGGGTTAATTATTAAGAGAAGAGCTCATCCTGCTGTCAGATGGAACTATCTGTTTGAAATCCCAAAGCCAAAACTTTAACATCAGGTAAAATGGTGAATAAGTTATAACATTATAACTACTATCACTAAAGTCTAGAATGGTTTTGAACGTGTTGGCTCAGTATTAGAGGGCACGAATGTGTACTGTGCAAAACTGACTTTTCAGAGATTTTAATCACGTTAATAGTTGTTTCTCTTCTCATTTACCAGCTCAAAATTGTATTTAGAGTGATTTGTGTGTTTTGTTTTTTTTTTTGTAATCTTTATACTTCTGTATTCAAGACGTCATTGCTCTGATCGAACCTCCTTTCCGGCATATGCCCACTGCTCTGTACTTACTTCGTTCTCCAGTTTTATTTTCTTAATTGGTGATACACGTAGGATTTGGAAGCATCGCGTAGTCATTTTGGAAAAGGAAAAAATATCCCCTACTCACTGGTGTGATCTGTCCAATCGAGGTCCCGACAGCTGCGCGGGTCTTTGCTGTGATGACATTTACGTCAACCACAGTTTCTAACGCAGAAGTTAGCGGACTTGTTTCTTTTATTTAAGTCATTTTAAATGAATATTGCTATTTAAAATGTGCAAATGATAACAAAAATGATCCACAGGTGTCACAGATTATAACTATATAGCAGACACTAGCACAATATGTCTTCTTCAAGAAATATTAAAGAAGACCTGTTATGCTTTTTCCATGTATTTACAAACATAGGTCATTATTTTGTTGGCCACAGTGTAGAATTAACCGCCTCAGTAATAGACAGGGACAAAGGGCTTCATTACTGTTTAAAACTGTAGAACTGATGAGCCCTGCTTCTGCATGGGGCCATTTAACAAGCAGCACATTTTCATTTGCTTGTTTCTACTGTTGATGGCTATGTAACATTGTTTTAATAAGCAGCTGTATGAAGAAGTGAGTGGGGATAGGGGGTAGGTGAATACTGAAATTTTACACTTAAGTTTCAAATACAGGACAATACAGGATCACAAAACATGCATGAATCAATCAAAATACTAATCTGAGTAAGGTAATGATGAGAGAACACCAATATGGTAAAAAGCTCATTATGGCCAATTTCACTTAATCTGTCCCCTTTAAAGTATAAAAATATATATTTCTTGTATTAAATCACCTTAATGAAGGGTCTGTTGACGTGTTGTTACAGTTCTAAGTGTGTTGTTAGGTAACCGTGACCTGGATAGGGGAGTTAATGAGCGAGCTCCCAAACAAACAGTCCGATGGAAACAGCCACGCGACCTTTGCTGAAAAGGTCAACTCTAAAATCTGTGACATCACTGCGAGTCCTGTCAGCGCGGCTATCTACTTCCACCGCAAATCCAATATCCTCTTCTGCAGTGCCGGTAAACAAATCATTTCAGCAGACTCACAGTATGCAATGGGAACAATTAGTTTCCTCTTTTTACAAGGAGAATTTCATGCAGCAGCCACCGCTTCTCTTCTACACATATCAAAGGATGTTCCGTCTCATTCAATATTTGAGCAGACAAGCTCAAGCTACACTCATCATAAAACACAAGAAGACATATGGTATATACTGCAAAACAATGCATTGTACGCTCACTTTTTGGCCGCATCATTCAGTTTTGGTTATCAATAATTAGCAACATAAAACAAGGCCACAGTCTAAAAACGTTATGTTTTAGAAACTTTTCACCAGGCTGTAATGGTTTTCTTTTATCATTATCTTATTCATAGTTGTATTTTGATCCTGTTTCAAGATGTCTGTTTTCACCTACCTCCTAGCTCCGCCCACAGCTCTGTAGCTACTTGTGATTCAGAATTCAGACCACAGGTCACGCTTAAATGTTTGAAAATGCCAAAGCAATTAGCAAAAGCACGTAAATTAAATTCCACTACCCTTTAAAGTGACAGTATGTAACTTTCTAGGGGTGGAAAATCTGCTTGATTCCATCGAAATAGAAAGTTAACACAATACTTTCTCCATGGAGATAGATATGTTTTATGCCATACTGTGGAATATTATAGCCAACAACCTTTCCATGGAAACAAGTAGGAGGAGGCCAAATAAGAGTCAGGTTTGTGGAGATGCTCGCCCTCACAGTAAGGACACATTTTTCTGTGGTTTTCAATGCAATAAACACATCCATAATGATAAAACATGCTTTTATTTTAGTCTATTTTTTGCCAAAAAAAAAGTACATACTTACGCTTTAAGTTGAAATGTCCCTATGAAGAAGAGGAGCCAGCAGCAGAGAAAGATTATTACATCATTTTAGTTACATTATACGGTTTGCAGTGAACAAAATGTAGTTTAGCACAAAATACCAAAAATAAAGCCTAATACCGTACGTCTCTTTTAACATTTAGTCTATGGCGATATTTTTATATGGCAGTTAAACTCATAACTTAAATACATCAGGCTGAATGCTGTTTGATGAGTCACGGAGGGTATGGTGAGTCAAGCAGAGATTTAGTGACGTGAAACTGCGCATTTATATCAGGGGCCATGTAATCAATGACCCAAAGATGCAAACATGCGAAAAAGAAAGAGAGAGAAGGATTAAAGAAAGAATTACGTTTGTAGAGGTCGAACTGCACCAACGGACATAAAATACTTTCTATTACCTCATTATTTACAACCTTTGCAACTTGGTAACTGCGCCCGTTCAAATTGTGATTCTGACTCTACTTCAGTTTTTCATGATTAGCCCTATTGAGAAGTCATTTCTGAATAAAATCCACTTCTCTCTTTTCCTGCCCAACACACCGGTCTCTACTTCTTAATTACACCATTTACCTGCCTCACATTGCCTCAAGTTGTACTGGAAGAATCTGATAATGACAGAGCTATGATGTGTACTGTCATTTTGAAATGCGAGTGAAGGTGGAAAATTCGAATAAGCCATCCCTTCCCTCTCGCAGCAGCAGAACTTTCAGCCTCCTCAGCCTCTCCATCTCCTCCTCTTTTTTCATTCAATAAACTATTCATTCCAGCTTAATCATTTGTCTGCGTCTGTCTTCATCCTGTTCTAGTTGAATTGATATCACATGCACAGAAGCTGTATTTGTGGAAGTGGAACGTCCCTGCTTCTCGTTCATTTCAGTATTAAGACAGCAGCGTGTTCTTTGTTTAGTTAAGGGATTTGTTCTGTCTTCTCAAGGAAATTCATGGTGAAAAGCCAGCAATAAGACAAGCGTTGAGGGTATACTATTCCTTGGTCAAATTGTAACAGGGAAAAAAGAGTAACAAATGGGTAAAGCTATAGCCTGATCGTGGACATTTTCAGGTATTATACAAGTCATGTTGGTATTTTAATTATAGCTGCATATTCATTATAGGTGCATTTTGAGACATGTGCCTCATAACGCATTTGCATTTATTTTATTTACAATTAATAATACTGATATTCAACAACATAATCCCTGGCCTTAAAGTGCACAAACTGCAGCGTGTCCCGCAGTATGGCATTAAAGTCCTTAGCGATGAAACAAGCAGGTGATGCCACTAGGTGAGTCCGATCAAAGGAATTTCAAAACATTTTGCAATGCTTTTGTTAACGTGCCCATATTAGGCTATTTTCTGATCTATGTTATAATGTTGTTTGCTCAGCACAAACGACCTTGGCATATTAGGCTATTTTCTGATCTATGTTATAATGTTGTTTGCTCAGCACAAACAGACCTGGAGTTGTGGGTTTTTTTTTTCATTCACACATGTTTAACACACAAACCCTGTATATTTAGGCTGAGTTCTTCTTTCAAACTGAAAACACTCTGCTCCACCTTGTGATGTCATGTGGTAATACAGGAAGTGCTCCACTGTGTTTTTAAACTCCACATACCTTGACTAAAATCATTTGGATCATTTCAGCCATGTAATTTCCAATCTCTACTTAACTAAAGGTAAAAGGTAGTTATTAACTTGAAAACTATCACTACATGACATCACAAGGTGGAACAGAGCATTTTGAGGTTTGGACATGTAGACAGACTAATAAAGGGTTTCTCAAACATGTGTGAATGAAACAAAACACAACTCAATTTTGTGTAATATAGGACCATTAAATATACATTTTCAGTTCTCTTTCCACCACTGGGGATGAAGAGTGGTGGGAGACATTCAGCAAAGGTCTGGGTCACCATGCAACATAAATTTCCATATTTCTGTTGATATCCAAACCACCTTATCTCTCTGTGTTTTTCAAAGCATTTTCAGTAACTTTAATGCCATATTGCAAAACATTCCAGGCAAAGCAATAATAAAATGTCATCTGACTTTTACAGTTTAACCTTTTTACATAAATGATTGATCTATTCTTTTATTTATTTTTAAGATGGGTGAGAACCAACTGAGAAGTACATCTAAATCATACTCGTTTTATGATGTTGTAAAACTGGCTTTAATTGTGTAGCCCTATATTCACTTCAGATCAGTCTTTTACCAGTTTAATGACTGGCCTGGGGTAAGACTAAGAAGCACCTGAGCTACAATCATACAAACTACTGTATAGAGCCTTGAATGGGATCTCTATGGAAGTTAAAGACAGGGCTTCACCACTGTTTTATTGTTATGTTTTTTTAAGCAGACCATTACTTTTCAAAGCTTTTAACCATGTCATAGTTGTTTCCCTTTCTCATTTACCCTGTCAGAGTTGTGTTTGGAGTGATTCGTGCATGTCTGAGCAATCTTTAATCGCTTATTTTGAAGACACCATATTACAGATCAATCCCCGTGTTCACCCCACCGGCATACGCCCACTGCACTTACGCCGTTCTTCAGTTTTATTTTCTTAATCGATGATATGTGTAGGATTTGGCAGTGTTGCGTATTTTTTTGGTAGAAATGAAAAAGTGATCTGCAGCTACCCATAGGCCGACAGCCTTTGTTGTGATGATGTTTATGGCAACGTCGGCTCCCACTGGGCACCGCAGTTTTCTAACGAGGAAGTTAGCGGGCTTGTTTCTTTGTAAGTCATTTTAGATGAATACTGCAATTTAAAATGTGAAAATGATAACATAATGATGATAACAGACACAAGCACAATAGAGCTTCTTTAAAGTATAATTACAGGTTAGGCAAAATGAATGCCATTGGGCTTTTACATCTGTTATTGGAGCATTCTATGAAACCCTGTCATTTTAAAATCATTAAAATCTCAAATCTCATTAAAATCTACCTGCATTTATCAACTGATTCTATTGGCAAGCCCTGGTTCAAGATGTCAATGGAAAGTCATTTGTGCCGTTGGAAAAGGTAGACTTTGTCCTGCCTTACGGAGATTGCAACAGTCCTGGCTATTGTGCGGGGGACATACCACGGCTCATACTCATCAAATAAGTTAATATGAAACCTATCATCACCTGTCATTCACTGTTATATAAAAAGTCTTGCATCAGTCCTGTCTCCTACTGGAGAGACAAGACTACATTTATTTACATAATAGCCGGGAATTGCAGTGTTGCAATAGAAAAGTACAAGCCGAGCAACATTTATGAAAAGTATATTAAAAAAAAAACTATTTATGTTGAGTAGAATATGATGCAATCCAAGAATACGACGCAAGACAGAGTCCCACTTTAAAATAACTACACCTAAATTAGCTTTAGTACAGCAGGAACAAACATGAAAAAGTCATAATGAACACATCATTTATTAAGACGGATTTAACCTTAGTAAAAACTTAATTAAAGGTTTAGGGTGTTAGGAGTTTAAGTTAAAGATGTTAATTATAGTTGCTAAACCTGCATTCTTCTTAATCACGCATTACTAAGGCAAATTAAAGGGTTAAAGTGTACTTATTATAAAAAGTTAAGCAATATACTATTGTGTAAATGAGGTGACCATGGGTGGATATGAAGAACGAAGTGTGTAGAAGATTGTATGAAGATTGTATGAAGAAAGTATGAAGATTGTAGTGGTGATTCACATACAGTATTGCACGTGATTGCTACTAAAACCTATCGCATATGATTTATAAACGTCAATAATAGTACACAGAAGTATACATAACAAAGAAACATTTCTATTATGTAGTCTGTGCCTCATGCTTACTCATGATTTTTGCCGATCTCAGCCCTGTGGAATCTGAACTATTCACCTGGGGTTCACCTGCGTCTGGCTCCTGTCTGGGTAAGCCCCCCCTTCTCAGAGGTGCAAGGTCGTTACAAATACTCAGGTAACTGTAATTGAGTAGATTTTACTAGAAATGTTTGAAACCATACAAATTATTGAGCACAGCACAGGTCCAAACACGCTGTTTTCTCACCTCTGCTCTCCTTTCTAAACCTACAAACACTCGTAACAGCACTGCACCGCCTGCTCTGATTGGCCAGATTTCAGAGAATACGTGGATTGTGGTTTAAAACATCTTTAAATTGTCACGTTTTAAAAGACTTAAAAAATCTAAAGAGCAACTAAAATTGCGTAACCTGTACAAGTGTGTGAAAACGTTATACTTTCACTTAAATAGCCCACAAACTTGGCAGCAGTACTTGTAACTGAGTACAGTTTCAGCCATGTAACTGTAGCCTACTTTTACTTTTGAATTCAGTAGGCTTTTCCCCCACAGCGTCGCATACTAACTCCACCATCCCAAATCAAAAAGATTCAAAGCCTTACCTTATTGTCCCACGCTGAATCTGGGCACTGGCACCCCTCCCTCAGATGAACCCTGAGGGCAGCATAGTCCACCGGCCGAGACCTGGGGGAGCCTGGGAGTTTGAACGTGGTGCAAAAACACAAATCCAAACACGCAGACGATGTTAGCGCGATGGTGTGTGTGCGCAGGGGCGGTGTTGTGATTCGCAGCTGTGCAGGAGGAGGCTTTACGCGCAGAGGACTGGAGTCATAATGTCAGACAGCTGGTTTTTCAGGTCGTGCTGCTCGGCCCGAGGCGTGGTGCTGCGGACATCACACGGTAGGAGGCTCCAACGTCACGGTGATCAAAGAGGAGGAGAAATTTGTCAGAAAATCAATAAAACAATAATTGTGATAATAAATAGGCCTAATAAAGGGAGGGAAAAATCACAATACCGCCAGTCACTAGGCCAATTTGTTTATTTAGGCTATTTATGTATTTATTTGTAGGCCTGTGTGTATAGTAATTTTAAGCAACAATTTTGTGGAGGTGACACGTCATAGTCAATTAGCCAATTACATTTCTATGACACGTCACCTGCATGACTCCATGGAAATAGTAGCTCATTTGTGTGGTTGTCCACTGATCCGAAAGTTGGCGGTTCAAATCCCATAAACATCACTGGCTGAGGTTGGCGGTGCGACTCCACCTCCCGCAGATGAATGCTGTCGTTGTGTCCTTGGGCAAGACACTTAACCCCCCTCGCCCCCAGTGTCTGCGTACACTGGTGTATGAATGAATGAATGAATGGGTGACGGTTCCTTGATGTAAAGCGCTTTGAGTGCCTTGAAGGTGGAAAAGCTCTATATAGAAATACGACCATTTACCAATTAAAGCCAAACTTTCAAAATGAAAACACATACTTTTATTATTTTTTAGTTTTTTCAGTGATCATGTGAGGATCAAAGAAAGAAACAACTTGAGCATGCAAGTGCACAGATATTTTTCTTTGGAGAACATGTCATATTAAAAATTCTAATGCCTGTGCAGCCTTGTGACTTAAAGCTTTAGCCTACATGTTTGTGGGTTTAAAAATTAACAGTGACCGGCCTATACGAGACTGTCCAAAGGTGCTGGGTGTGTTTGTTCAAAGCACACAATATATTAGCTGCCTTTTCCATTAATGACGGATGTTCATGTGATAAACTACTGATGTGTGATTTCTAGCTAAGACTCAGTAAATAAACACTAAATCTAGAGTAGCATATTTATTTAACGCCTGTCATTTAAAAACTCATTAGCAAAAAAAAAAAGTGTATTAATTTTAAAAGAGCATAGCCAATACCTACGTCCTTGCTTTACTTAAATCTGTTAGAACCACCATTACCGATGACCCTTCCCATCCAACACAAAGACTGTTCCCACCTCACCCTATAGAAGATTTACTCATGTTAATACTGGAACCTGTGAAACAATACAATAATAACAATTCACCCGAGGCACACTCATTATAGAGAAGAGGAGAGGCTGAGACTGTTGGTTCTGCTGTTGTTGGTTCTGCTGCTGTTGGCGGAGATGGCAGAGTGAAAAGGGCTACATGAAAGTGGGGAGAGCAAGTGTATTCATATAAATATCTTGAGATGCGATTGGTTGAGAGGCGGCAGTTGCGTTCTGTGATTGGTCCACAGTGACAGGTTTTGGAAATACAATCTTCTTGGTGTCTTTTGAATTAAATTTCATGACCAAACACTTACGCAAAATTGTACTTGTTTTTGTGTGCCATTATCACACTTCCCAGAACTCAGGACTAGGTCTCGTGTTACCTTCAGGGTCCTCCGGTGATGCGTTCAGGGCCAGGGTGGTGCCCATGTTACAAAGGCTGTGAGAGGGGAGTCTTTGTGAGGGAGAGTAACTCAGCCTTATTTGGGCAGACTCTCATTGTTGTGCTTTACCCAGTTACATTCCTGGCTGGATGGATTTAGAGGCCAGAGGAACCAAACAATGCCAGATAAGGTTCCCAATTCACGAAACAAGCTTGGTAAATATAAATCATGTTAATAAAATAGAAAAAAATAGAATTGAATGAGAAGTTTATGTAGCTTGTAAATCACTATTACTTCCTTGTTCCCGCAATTTCACCTATGTACCGTAATCCTAGTTCCACCCATCTCCACTGTCCACAGCAGCAGAACCATCAGTCTCTTCAGCCTCTCCATTTCCTCCTTTTCATCACCCCAAACTTTGTATTGCACCTCACTTCTTTGTATGTGAGTGTCTCTTGGTTGAAATAGAAAATAATATATTTAAAAGGCCCATATTACACTATTTTCTGGTCTATGTTATAATGTTGTTTCCTCATACAAAACATATCTGGAGTCTATGTTATAATGTTGTTTCCTCATCACAAACATATCTGGAGTTGTGTTTTGTTTCATTCACACATGTTTAATACACAAACCCTGCAATGGAAAACACTCTGTTCCACCTTGTGATGTCATGCGCTAATACAGGAAGTGCTCCACTGTGTTTTTAAACTCCATACACCTTCGCTAGAATCATTTGGATGATTTCAGCCATGGAATTGCCAATTTCTACTAAAGGTAAAAGGAGCTGTTAACTTGAAAACTACTACTTCATGACATCACGCGGTGGCACATTTTGAGCTTTGGAGATGTAGACAGACTAATAATAAAGGATTATTCCAACATGTGTGAATGAAACAAAACACAACTCCAGGTATGTTTTTGAGGAGGAAACACCATTATAACATGGCTTAAAGCTCACAAGAATCCATTTTGCGTAATATAGGACCTTTAAAAAGTGACTTTAGATAGAAAAAATCTATTTGAAAAAGTGTTAATGGAATGTAGAGTTATAAAAATGGATACCCGGATATTAATTGACCACTAGATACTCATCTGTCAGTCCAAAAAACTTCTTCTGACATCAAAAGGAATAATTATTATGTGTCCTGGGCTTTTCTAGGTCTAGTATGAATCTTATGTTTTTTTCTTCTCCTTTTTATTGTTATATTGAAATTAGCAATGAATTTCAACGTTATCGAGTTTGAAATTTTACTTTGGTGACATCACTAATGGAAAGTATCTGCTTTTATGGAAACCAAACAGTGATAAAAGTATTTACACTGCAGCATTTAGCCACTTCACTTCACGAAAGAACCAAACTCTTGACTCTTGTTTAAATCTGGACCCAAAAGCTCCATTAGCCACTAGCTGTAGTTTACCTTAACTGGCCCTTAAGAAAACAAAGTAACATTTTACAACTACATTAAGAATGGGAGTTTCAGGTTTAATCCGTGCGTCAGTAAGCTCTTCCCCAAGGGCACGGGAGTGTAGGTAGGTGAGAGCTTAAAAGAATGCGAAGGTAAGGAGCCATCGGCGTAATGGAGGGTCACTTGATCTGTGGGGGAAGAGGAGGGGAGGGGGAAAGAGG
>JACM01012852.1:0-13911 GCA_000787095.1 Periophthalmodon schlosseri | reverse complement strand
TTCAGGCAAAAATATGAAATGAAAAGAGAATTATAAAGTGCAGTGTGTTTTAATATGATATTTCAGTCCATACACATCTGTTTATTTGAACCCAGGCACATTTAAAGGTCCTATGTTACGCAAAACTGACTCTTGTGAGCTTCAAGTCCTGTTATAATGTTGTTACCTCCTCAAAAACACACCTGGAGTCGTGTTTTGTTTCATTCATAAATGTTTGAGTAACTTTATTATTAGTCTGTCTTCATCTCCAAAGCTCCAAATTCTCTGTTCCACCTTGTGATGTCATGAAGTGGTAGTTTTCAAGTTAACATCTACGTTTTACCTTTTGTTCAGTACAGATTGACCATTCCAGGGCTGTTACAAATGATCCTAGTGAAGGTGTGTGGAGTTTAAAAACACAGTGGAGCACTTCCTGTGTTACCACATGACATCACAAGGTGCGACAGAGTGTTTTCTGTTTGAGAGAAGAACTCAACCTAAATACGCAGGTGTTTTTGCGTGTTAAACATGTGTGAATTAAACAAAACACAACTCCAGGTTTGTTTGTGATGAGAAAATAGCGTAAAATGGGCTGTTTAACTCCATAATGTCAAATGTATCAAAGTTGATACAAGCATTTCTGAGACCTAAAGCATCACCTTATGGTAAAAACATCACTCTAAACCCTCTTGTATCCAATCTGATACTTGTGTTCCACTCCCTTTATCACTACAACAATTCAAACACAGTACATGGGACAATCCAAGATGATTTAATAATAATTGTTTGTAATTTTTTGTTTTTCAAATGTTGTGAAAGGGCCAAATAAAGGTTCCAGATTCAAAAAATCTGAATTTTCTGTCCATTATTTCTGGGGTCAGGCATCACAGGGTTAAACAAATTTCATATGGACTGCAAAAAAAAATATCGTTGGAAAAATAAAAGAAAGTGTAGATAATAATAAACATGAACCAAAAATATATCTGCCCCCAGCCCTAGTGCAGACAGAGTGAGTTTAATCTAAAAAGTACTTATCCTTGTAGCACATTGAACAAAGGGGGTTAGGGCTCGTCTCTATGGCGGCACCAAAACTTCCAATAAAAGTCCCAGCGTGGAACATGTCCAACTGACCTGGTTCTGGTCTATGAACCTCAACCAGACTCAGTTACGTGAAGCAAACGCATATTATGTTCACAAATGTTTGCATGTACTTCCTCTATTTAGTAACCCGCTGGTAAAGTATTACCTGGGGAAGTCGTATCACGTGTACAGGTAACAAAACATTTTAAAGATGCGCTTTAATGAGACTTCGTATGTTATTTCATTACAAAAGGAAATGGCAAATATGTAGGGCGCTGTGCGGGGCGTGTCCCTCTACATGGAACCAGATAGCGTGAAAGTTAAGCGCCAAAAAAAGAGCCCATGCAAATTTGTGTGAAAGAGAAATAACACGTAGCATATTTATATATAGAGGGAAAGTTCACGCTCATTACAGTAACAGTGCTATAGTAATGGAATATCCTCATCAAATACAAATATTCACAAATGGTAATGGTAAAAAAACATGACCAAATCCATCGTTTTTACAGGTTTTCTGCTGTATAAGGCTCAGTGTATGTGTAGTTCCAGATCGTCTCAAAGTTTATTTATCTTTATTTATACAGGGGAACCCACTGAGAGCACGTGGGTTTGCTTTTTCATGGTCGCCCAGTTTAATATACAATACAACAGTAAAAAAAAACAACCAAAAAAACAAAGTAACAAAGTATATAAGTCCATATAAAACATTAAAAACAGGAGCAGGTGTGAATATAAAAGTTTGTTACCAGTTTATTAAATTGCGTCTGCGCCACCAACATATCCACTTTTGCTTTTCCTCAGAGCATGTTCCATTTTTGAGGAGCAAAACAGTTAAAACCCTCTTTCCCGTCTCAGTTTTGGTGCGGCTGGTTCTTAGCCTTATACAGTTAGTGCGTTTTCAGGAAACGCCAATTGGTATTTTTCAGATTTGAGAATGTGATGTCATACTCTCAGATGGGGGGCAAAGGCCGGTTTTTCCTATTAATTACATTGTAGTTAACCATGAGATATTCAAAAGGTAAACGCGCAAACGTTGAACCTGATCCTTTCCATCAGTGACTAGACCCAAGAAGTCAATTTTAACAATATTCATTTTAACTGCCCCCATCTGTATCTTACGCAAAACTGACTTTAACTTTAAATCATGTTATAATGTTGTTACATCCTCAAAAACACACCTGGAGTTGTGTTTTGTTTCATCCACACATGTTTGATAAAACTTTTATTATTAGTCTGTCTACATCTCCAAACCTCAGAATGCTCTGTTCCACCTTGTGATGTCATGAAGCGGTAGTTTTCAAGTTAACAGCTACGTTTTACCTTTTGTTCAACAGAGATCGGCAATTCCAGGGCTGAAATCGTCCAAATGATTCTAGTGAAGGTGTGTGGAGTTTAAAAACACAGTGGAGCGCTTCCTGTATCACCGCATGACATCACAAGGTGGAACAGAGTGTTTCCTGTTTGCGAGAAATACGCAGGGTTTGTGTGTTAAACGCGTGTGAATGAAACAAAACGCAACACCAGGTCTGTTTGTGACGAGGAAACGACATTATAACAGATCAGAAAATAGCGTAACGTGAGCCCTTTAAATATGACCGACTGTTGTGACGTCGTCCGAAACGCAGCACTAGACTCAAACACCAAACTGTCCCAACCGGCCTCCATCCTACGCCACATTACTGACCTGTCCCGTGTCAGTGTTATCAAAACCCACCCATAATTATTTTCGCAGATTACGGACAAGCTTAAACTCCATAAAGCAACAGCCGGTGACGCCGAGCTAAAATCACGCAGCCTCAGACACCTCTGACCCCAAAAGTTCTCCAAATCCCCGATGAATTCTTCACAGGGTTCAGCGGCCGACAGCCAGCGCGTATACGAACTCAAATTAGGACATTCCCCCATTGTCTGAAGTATTAGTTTTGGCTCTTGAACTCCCGCTGCTTGTTATTCTTTTGAAGTCAGAGAGTCAAAGATAAGTTCCTAAGAAAAAAAACGTGAAATAGAAATAGTCACGTTTAAGCAGTAACTCATAAAACGGGGGCGGAGCTATCACGGTTTACACTAGAACATCATTTACATATAAACTGGACTCAAGTTCTCGGTAAAAACATGTCTCATTTGCCTTTACAGCCTCGTTCGTGTGTTATTAGGCATGTCTTTTGTGGCCTTGTGTAAACTTACTTTGCATTATCGTAAAGTACACACTGAAATGACACAAAATGAGACAGATAACGCCGGACGTCCATAAAGTCAATGCACAATTTTAAAATTTAATCACAAAGGCGAGTAATAAGATTTATTAATTAGGTTTGCGCGATTGTACTCGGTGGTTATAAACGTTTTTAATCACATCGGGGTTGGCGTGTTCGCGAGTTCCTCAATCAAACGTTTCCAGACCGTCGGATCTGAAGGGACGGACTGATATCAAGGCAAGTTTATCTGTACAGCACAATTCCCACGCAAAGTAATTCAAAGCGGTTTACGGAATGAGAAAGACGTTAAAATCACAATACAACAAATCAAAACATAAATAATCACAAATAATCATTGTAAAATCAACAGTAAAAGCGCAGAATAAAAACCTTTCAGTCTAAACAGAATCAGCTAAACATATCACACCTCTGGATTTCTATGTTTCTGTGTCAAAGATGTCGTGTATCGAAAAAAGATACGGGACTTTACTGAACTAAAGCAAAAGATACAGATGCGATTGAACCATTGATGAGGCTCTGCTACAGCGAACACAGCAAGAAATCCAGTCCCGTTTAGATGCGCTTCGTGCGACTAATGTTGCCCATATAGAGGTGGATTAAATGAGGTAAAAACACTTTGGAAACCACTGAGAACAATAGAACACGTCTGATTACGATGATCAACTGCCTTTGTAATACACTTTTTAAACTGTAAAGAGACTATATGGACACTGTATGTTGTAGGTGCAGCACTGACAAACAAATATCTTGAATTATTTATATGAGACGTTTTAATCTATGTTATAATGTTGTTTACTCATCAAATACAGGAAGTTTTTAAACTCCACACACCTTCACTAGAACATTTGGATGATGTTATAATGTTGTTTACTCATCAAATACAGGAAGTTTTTAAACTCCACACACCTTCACTAGAATCATTTGGATGATTTCAGCCTTGGGACTTCCAATTTTTAATAAACAAAAGGTAAAAAAGTAGCTGTTAACTTGAAAACTACCGCTTCGTGACATCACAAGGTGGAACGGAGCATTTGGAGGTTTGGAGACGTGGACAGACTAATAATAAAGTGTTACTCAGACATGTGTGAATGAAACAAAACGCAACTCCAGGTGTGTTTTTGAGAAGGAAAAACATTCTAACGTCGCTAAAAACTCACAATAATCAATTTTGCGTAATATAGGACCTTTAATATTTATTTGAACATTGGTTTATAAGGTCAGCAGACTTTAAAGAGCTGCTTATACAGATGTATTGTATAAGAAGCTCGTGAGGTCAAAATATGTCCACTGTGCGCTGTCTGCATCTAATTACAGCGTTAGCATTTCTTGTTCTATAATCAGGAAGTGCGCGTTAGCATGGCAGTTGTAATGCTGTGACGCTCTCTGCTGATAAACTCCTCACGGTGAATAATTAGGATGTTCTGAATGAATAAAGTAAGTGAGGGATAACTTTGGACCACTGAAAAAACCCTTTAAAATGAACTAGTTCTGTTTTTGATGTTTTTAATGAGTGAAAATCAGACACAGCGCCTTTAACAAACTAAAAAAATCTACCAAACAGCCAAGCGCTTATTCAAACTAATATAAAAGATTGAGGTTGAAGTGTATACATTCTGTGCTGTATATGGTAAAATGAAAAAAAAACAGACCCCAGGAGAGGAGGAGGAGACACAGAGGGGGCAACGGTCCCTGGAGGTTTACATAACATTTCCTTGGGAATGGTGTCCAAATGACCGTGCACTTTACGCGGTCAAAACACACAACTATTTGACATCGCAGGACTCCGTATGCGTCTTATATGGGTTTGCTTCATTTTTAGTTTACGTTCCATAGACTGTATATATATAAATGGACATAGCTAACCCGCTAGCCAAATAGGAAGTTAGCATGAGTGTGCTTCAGGCTCCATCGACTCCACTTCACTTTGTAATGAAAAACTGTTGCGTTTCCCTTTTTAACTGCTGCTGTCAGACTCGTCATTTTGCTCCTAAAATGTTTGTATTAACCCGCTCTACATGATCATGGTATTTTTATTTCGCTATTTTGTCCATGAATCAAGATATGAACGTTATCAAGATATGAACGTTAATCAAGCGCCTTCTTTCCCCGACGTCGTTCCCGCTAGCGTTAGCAACAGACTGACAGCGTTGCTAAGCGCCCGCTCGGTGCTAAACCAGCGGTGCGGGCGGGAAGCGGCGTTAACTTCCAACAGTCTCGCTTCAGATTGGTTCTTTTGTCGCTGTGATACTCGCGGTCGGAATTCCAAACATGGAACTCGGCTCCAAATTCGCCGCTATAACCGCTCTAGCCTCGATGAGCTTCGTTTGACCGGAGCCGGACGCTGCGGGTGACGTCACGCTCGCTCAGTCCCCTTCTTTACACAGTCTATGATACGTCCACATTGTCCTTTCAGTAATAAGGCTGGTTAAATATGCAGACACTATCTCTGTTATTGACAGGCTAAGATTATATTTACTGCTAATCTCTATAATCCCGTGTTATATAACGATCCTATTATTTATTACTGGAGGATGAAGGTATTAACAGGGATACTTAACATGTATTGAATTACTTACTTTACATTGGAAAATTTTTAAGTGGATTTTATTTTTTCCACCATCTGATTGTGACCATGTTTGTCAGTGGTGTAACTGATTTAAAGATGAAAATAGCTAATGGCGGCTATTATTTATACGGTCAGGGTCATGGTCACATTTTTATACAGCGCTTTTCCACCTTCAAGTCACTCAAAGCGCTTTACATCAAGGAACCACTCACCCATTCACACACACGTTCATACATCAGTGTGCTCCACCAGTGATGTTTATGTCGAGAGCGGGATTTGAACCGTCACCCTTAGGATCAGCGACAAACATTCTACCAACTGAGCTACCGTCATCCGTTATAGTGTCTCTCATTAGGCCTGTCACGCTTAGCCATTTTTCGTGTGTGGACCGTAGACTGTATATATAAATGGACGTAGCTAACGTGCTAACCGCCGCGTTCCAAACAGGAAGTGAGCATGGGCGCACTTTACATTGAAAAACTGTCAAACTACCCTCTCTCTGTAACTGCTGCTGTCAGACTCGTCATTTTGGTCTTAAAATGTCGGTCTTAATATTAACTCGCTCTACATGATCCAGTTTTTTTTTTCGTTATTGTGTCCGTAAATCAAGATATGAACATTAATAACAGACGAATCAGACGTCTCTTTCCCTGAAGGTCGCTCCCGCTAGCGTTAGCAACAGGTTTGATTGACAGAGTTGCTAAATACCCGCTCCCTGTTAAACCAGCGGTGCAGGCGGGAAGGGGCGTTACCTTCAACAGCCTTGCTCCGGATTGGCTCTTTGGTTGCTATGACACTCACAGTCGGAATTCCTAATATGGAACTCGGCTCCAAATCGGCCCCTGTAACCGCTCCGGCCTCGGTGAGCTTCATTTGCCTGGAGCCGAACGCCGCGGGTGACGTCACACTCACTTAGTCCACTTCTTTCCACAGTCTGTGGTGTGAACCCGCCCACCTCACGACTCTCCCCATCGCGTCTGTAGCCTGTAAAACAAAGAAAAGAAGCGAATACGGACGTGAAAATAGTCCCCGTGAAATAGCAACGTTCTCAGAGATTATATTTACTGTTTTAATCGTTTCATTTGGTGGGGCCAGAGCGTGACCAGAATGAGCTGTGATGAAGGCCTATCTTTTTCATACTTTTCTTCTTGAATGAGTAGCCAAAGCAGACAAAGACTTTACAATAACTGTACAGTGACTTTCAAGAGGAACACACCCAAATATTAGATACCTAGAATTAGAAAAGGCAGAAGCTGGTAGATCCCCTTCAAGGTTCCTTGTGCTCGATTTTGTTCAGTAGAAACAGTTGAATCTATATTTTCTGTTGCAGCTGTTTTTATTTGTATACTTTTGTTTGCTTAAACTATGAACAGGTTAAAAATAAAACCCTCAGACAAAGTATAGTACAGTACTTTAGTAGCTAACAGGGTCAGTTTCTTGAGAGCTTATCTGAGCAGACTTTAAAGACACACTACGTAACTTTCTGGTGAAGTGTCCGCCACCTGCTTGTCTCTGTGAAGGTGTTATTACTTTGTATGTTCCACTGAGCGCCATTAAACTAACCTATCGTGCATTTTATTGACAAAAATACCTTGAAATCACGCATTCTTACAACGAGCAGGTTCGCCTCTCCACAGATCTGACCAGTAACTTGGCCTGGAGGTGCCAAATGCTGATGTCTCCAGTGAAATACAAAAGTTTCCAGACATAGAGAAGTGGCACGTGGGACCCTCATTTAAATATAAGATAAATCTTTAGGCTAAATAATGAGAGTTAAGGTTCGCATTGTGTAAGAATGTGCAATATTTATATCTCCACTCGCTTCTAAACGTAAATAAACCAAGTTGTTTCAGTGGTTAAACATTAGTTTGCCAGCTCTGGTCAGGTCTGCGCTTCTTCTTCTGTTTAAACTCACAGTAGATCAGAGGACACATTGTGGTGGTGGTTGTGGTTAAAAGGCGGAGGGCAGATGAGAAGAGGAGGGGCAAATGTTGGCCTGCGCTGGGGGGAATCAAACTCAAACTTCCCTGAATGACGCGCATGGCTGACGCTGCTCCTCCCCCGTCGGCGCAACTTTTCACATCTACAACTTGCGCTTATGTCTCGACACTTTCCCCACTGAATTAAGCGCTTAACGACCCGCGAGGACAAAGTTACGTTTCGGACATGAAAGTTGGAACCGGGTAGAGACTCGTCTTCCCCAACTTCATCATGAAACAACTGCAGAGGTTCACAGTGTGGGCGGTAGTGGTCTTCTTCTGCTGCCTCTTTGAGGTAAGGTACAAACAAAAAAAAGCTTGGTGTGACTGTGAGCAAACGCACGGTCTGTGTTTTAAATAGGAAACTTTACCGCAAATGAAGTTGAGCAAAAAGACGCGCGGATGTGAGCAGCCGACACGCACCTGTTACGCAGGTAGCGCCCCCCCGGCTCCGATGGAATCCACTGTAAGTCTCCTTTAGTTTGGGGGAATAAAACAGCTCATAGATGGACTTAAACTGTACGCAATGGTTTCTGGGGCACTCACAGTGGTTTATTTTGATAATGGTCACAGAAGAGGAGCCTGTAGTAAACCACACTTCCATTCAAATTTGGACAACTTTCAAAATTGGTTCAGTTTCAAGGAGGCTCTGTTCAAAAATCTATTTATTTTATTTTTTGTAGCCTATGTAAAAAGCAAAAAGAACTAACAATGCCTAATTATTTTAGACTAGGCCAATTATTTCATTATTTTTGTTGACTTTTAGGTCATAGGTCAGTTTCAGAATTATATCGAAACAATTTCAGTCTACGTTTTTGTTTTATCAGTTGTCTTAAAAAAACAAAAAAAAAACAAAAACAAATAAAAATAATAATAGCAGTAATGATTCTCTAATACAATCCTTAAAAGTTTTACTCTTGTTGCTATGGTTACCCAATTTAAAACCGCAATAATCCACTACGTTTCTCAAGCGTCTCTTGAGTGACACAGAGTCTCCTCCGCTTCTCCGGGTCAGTGAGCCGTGACCCGAGCCTCATTGTGAAACGTGTTAACTATGCGTCCCGTTGAAGCGAGCGCGTTTGGGAGATAAGCAAAAGCCTCCAGCTCCTCACACACCTGTCCCGGTCCCACCGGTCGGACGCAGAGAGAGAGGTGCAGAGGTTGAGAATGGCATGTGCGGATGTGTGTGGCCGGTACAAAAAGGTCACGAATGGAATGAGGAGCAGCGCAGTCCTTGTCCCTCTGCGGCTCCGCGCTCTGTTGTCACTGGTTAAAATATCACTGGAGATAAGCATTATTTTGAATTAACAGAAGAGTTATCCTTTGCGTATCCCGTCGGTTTTCCGCATTCTGGTAAACGTAAAGGTCCTATATCACACAAAATCGATTCTTGTTAGATTTAAGCCATGTTATAAAGCTGTTACCTCCGCAAAAACACACCTGGAGTTGGGTTTTGTTTCACTCACACATGTTCAAGTAACACTTTATTATTAGTCTGTCTACATCTCCAAAGCTCAAATGCTCCGTTCTTATTAGTCTGTCTACATCTCCAAAGCTCAAAATGCTCCGTTCCACCTTGTGATGTCACGAAGCGGTAGTTTTCAAGTAAACGGCTCCTTTTACCTTTTGTTCAGTAGAAGTTCTAGTGAAGGTGTGTGGAGTTTAAAAACACACTGGAGCACTCCCTGTATTCAGTTTGAGAGAAGAACTCAGCCTAAATATGCAGGGTTCGCGTGAATGAAACAAAACGCAACTCCAGGTCTGTTTTTGATGAGGAAACAACATTATAATATAGATCAGAAAATAACGTCATATGGGAACTTCAGCAGCAGTTTCCCGGTTTGGTGATGTAAGTAAACACACGGTTGTACTTGTTAATCTCCCCCAGTATCACCCCCGGTTGGTTAGCTGCTTCATTTTAGCCGTATTTCAGTTTAAAATAGTAATAAATCCAGTTTGACAGGGACAGACAAGCTAGTAAGGCTCTCGGTGGCATCCATGCAGTTCACAGTCTTGGTTTGATCCTGGTTCGGGCCCAGTTTAAATCCTAAGTAGACTTGGCTTGGTCCAGTTCTAGTCCTGGTTTAGTCTTGGTCTAGTCTTGGCGTAGTTTCGTGTTTTCGCGTTTGACGTGGCGAAAATGTAGTTCATTATATATTCTTGTTCGTGAATACTTTCTGTTATCAAGATTTTGAAGTGTTTGGAAAAATTCTAACATGAGCAAAAACCTATTTCCTGATTCGGCGGTGCTCTGTGAGCGGTCAGAACGTGTTACCGCAGTATCTCAAAACTCCTCAGGGACAAAAGGCACCTAGCGCTTTGTCAGACTGGCTTATTATCAACAAGCGTTTTCAATAGAAGAGGAAGCTTTTGTAAAAAAAATGACTGAACAGGCCAGCGCCTCTTATCTCACTTTTAAGTGTTACAAGTCTCTAAGCAAACAACTTAACACTTACAACACATACGTGAGTACACAAGTTTCCATTTCACCGTATGATACATTTTAAGTTCCCTGGCTGTTCACCTACATTCATTATGACAAAACTTCTGCAGAACTCATTTACATAAGCTTTAGGTTATGTGTGGAAAATGGACGACTTTCATAGCGCTTCCTTGTTGCAGTGATGTGCAACTGTCACCTGTGTTGCCTTTATCTTAATAGGGAAATTAAACTGTTCCAAATATATATAGCTAACTTCTGTCTGTGTTTCATATTCATTTTATCGTAAAGTCGTCTGACGCTGAATGCTCTCAGTTCATTATCGTGACTGTTATGGCAGTGTTCAAGAGGTTTGTCGCCGTTTAAACCGGAGAAATCCTTAAAAACAGGCGTTCCTGATCGTTACCTTACTCTGAGTTGCATTTTAGTCGATTCGTGCGTGTTTGAGGAATTCCGCTTTGCCTTGCGTTTGACATTCCAGTGCCTTGAAACGTCCCGCGTTCACCTTCCCCCTGTCTCCGCCCACAGCCCCGCACTCACTTGCGATTCTTTGAAAGTGTGACTCAGACACAAATGTTCAAACGTGTAGCCGAAATAAAAACACAGTAATTGAAAATCAGCTGCTTGTTATGAAAGGGCACAGAGGCAGATACACAGTGGTCCCGTTTTTTATCAGTCTATTTGTATTATTTTATTATGTTTTAGATCATTTATGTGTCGTATAATAATTCGATTTTTCATACCTCAGCAGGCAACATCGTGTGGCTGCTGTACTGTGAATTCTGAAGGTCTCTGTCCCCTTCTATAAACCTGTCTGTCCCAGCTTTAAATCAGACATACTGGGCTTGTGTCGGCTCTATAGTTATAATCTATGACACCCGTGGATCATTATGTTAAATTTACACATTTTAAATCACAATATTCATCTAAAACGACTTAATAAAAGAAACAAGTCTGCTGATTTCCACGTTAGAAAACTACGGTGCCCAGTGGGAGCTGACGTCGCTGTAAAAGAGGTGGCAACTCCGATGGATAGCTGCAGATTTCTTTTTTCATTTGTACCAAAATGACTACGCGACGCTGCCGAATCCTACGTGTATCACCGATTAAGAAAATAAACCTGGAGAATACAGAGCAGTGGTGGTGAAAACGGGGGTTGATCGTCAATATGGCGTCTTGAAAATAAGCGATTAAAGATTGTTCAAACCTGCAAGAATCACTCGAAAATGTGAAAGAAACAACTATAACATGGTTAAAAGCTCTGAAAAGTTGATTTTGCATAATATATAGTCTTGCTTTAATATTCAAATGTTCAAATTCAAATGACTTCGCCATAAAAACTATACCAAACAAACATGACATAGTTCCATTTTTAGGAATGTGTCGAACCACGGATGACGTCCGCCGTTTGTTCCATAGACGCAACTGTCCCTCAGCTCGCAGATTTTCTACCAGGCGCTCTGCAGTGTAAATGCCACTGTCTTGCATCCCATTATTATTTTGAAAAGTCACAAATCAACCCCTGTTTTGTGGAATTCTGCCCCCTCCGCCCACTCCCGGCCCCCTGCGCCCGCTCCCGACCCCCTTCAGTGTCACATACGACGTTTCAGATTTACTTCGTCCCCCGAAAGCCAGCAGCCTCCCCCTGTGTGTGTGTGTGTGTGTGTGTGCGCGTCTGTCTGTGCGAGGCTTATCGTGTTGAAATGTGCGCTACAAAGAGTCACAGTTCCTCACTCCATGTAAATGAGCCCCAGACTGTCCACTTCTACTCAATGGCCTTATTGTCAGCGCACAGCCACGTTTTTATCTGTAACATCTGCGTACGACATGACCAGCAGCGGTATAGACGTTTTATAGAGGGTTTAATTTGTATAATTCTACTTAACAAGGTTATAATAATACCAATAGTACATTTCTATATGAGTGAGCAGATTTCAGGTGTGTTCTTACAGTGAATTATAAGTTGTTTTGAAGTCCAGGAGAGTCCAGGTGCAGACAAGGCCACGTTTCACACAGGTGGAGCTTCCAGTGACAGAAGCGGCTCTGTTTTAAACCGACTCGGTGCTTTTGGGTAATTATATTGTGAATGTTTGTCAAAGCGGTTCGGAAATTCTGACGTCTTTCTTATCGTTTATCATTTTACCTTTTTAGTCACTTTTTTCAGTGGTGGAAGAAGTTCTTGATTTTGTTACCTAAGTAAAAGTACAGATACTGGAGCAAAGAAATACTCAGTGTCACAGTGTCACATGAAAAAATCGACTTAGGTAAAAGTATTAAAGTACCTGTTTAAAAAAATGTATTTAAAGAGTAAAAAGTAAAATTATTTCGTGCAGATTTTGAGGTCTTATAAGGCTTCAAATTTAGTGATTTTGATAAAGATTTGTGCTGAATTTTGTTCAGTAGAAAAAATTAAATCGATTGTTTTTTTGGGGTTTTTTTTCTAGCTGTAAACCCCTAAAACTATAATGAAAAATCCTTTACATTTTTTCAGTCCTGTTCAAAAATGTAGTGGAGTAGAAAGTACAGATACCTGCTCTCAAATGTACTGAAGTAAAAGTAAAAAGTATCCACTTTAAAACTGACTGAAATAAAGTACAGATACCTAAAAATTCTACTTAAATACAGTACTTTGCTACTTTTACTTTGTTACATTCCACTGCAGGTTATATTAAAGATTGCTTTGGTTGACTTTTGCCTTTGCCTAACAATAATTCCCTATTTGAGCATTGTTAAATTTAGTTGAAGTGCCCCGAATGTAATATCGTGTTGCCACAGCTGCCCTGGGGCAAACTGACGGAAGCAAGTCTGCCAAACTGCGCCATCAGCCCCTCCGTCCACCAATACTGACTTACACCCCATTCGTGAAGTGTTTTGCCGAAGGACGCGACGCCAGAACTTGGTCCGAGCGGGAATTGATCCTCCGACCTTTGGATTGGGGGGGACCACTGAGCAGGGGAGTCGCCAGGGGGTGACAAAGGGGTCTGTTGTCCCGGGCCCCACGGTCTTAACGGCCCAAAATTGGACCCTCTTCCTATTAATTCGTCTTATAGGGGGCCCCATGTGAGTTTTTTTGCCTTAGGCCCCCAAATTTCTGTTGACGGGAAATGCTTTTAGCTTTGGCCCCTGAAAGTTGTGAAACGTGCGAAGAACTTGGACCTAGGAAAGTGAGGAATAACTTTGGACCGTTGCATATTGAAATGTTTATATGTTTCTCCCGCCTCTAATCTAAATTCTAACAGACAATACAAACCTATGAAGAAATCCTTATCCCCTGAGGCACGTTAAAAAATGTCATCTAGGGACTCTATTCTATTGTGTCACACTGACTGTATTGTTGTCCATATTTAAAACAGGCATTCGTAGAGCCACTGTTTTGTAAGTAATTGCAGGGTGGGAACAGCAGAAGCCAGTGTAATATAAAAGTGTATGGGCAGTGTTTGTTCCTCACACCCTGAGCTCTACTTTCACACATCCCAAACATCACACCTCTGATGGGTGCGATGGGTCCAGGCGTGCGGGCCGCAGTCTGTGGGTGTGCCGCGACATCGTCCTCCCCGCTACTAAAACGCAAACCGTCAACTTGAATCTCCTTCGGGCTCAGTAAAGCATCTCTCCATCTATGTATCTGGTCAGCTGATTTAAACTGGTTTT
>KN473964.1:0-11073 GCA_000787095.1 Periophthalmodon schlosseri | reverse complement strand
GGAAAGAGAGAGTGAGGGAGAGGAAGGAAAGAAGTGATGAAGTGAGATTAAAAGAAGAAAAGAAATGAGATGGTGAAGGAGGGAGAGAGGAAGAGCAAGAGAGAGAACTGATGGTGAGAGAGAGGTGGGCAGAGAGATGAGGGGAAGAGAGAAGGAAAGAGAGGAGAGAGAGTGAGGGAGAGGAAGGGGAGAAGTGATGAAGTGAGATTAAAAGAAGAAAAGAGATGAGATGGTGAAGGAGGGAGAGGGAGAGCGAGAGAGAGAACCGATGGTGAGAGAGAGGTGGGCAGAGATGAGGGGAAGAGAGAAGGAAAGAGAGTAGTGAGAGAGTGAGGGAGAAGAAGAAGAGAAGTGATGAAGTGAGATTAAAAGAACAAAAGAGATGGGATGGTGAAGTAGGGAGCGAGAGAAAGAACGGATGGTGAGAGAGAAAGAGATAGGTGGACAAAAAATGAGGAAGAGAAGGAAAGAGAGGTGGTGAGGGACAGAGGGAGGCGAAGGAAGGAGTGAGAGAGTGAGAGGGAAGAAGGAGAGGGGATAGAGAGAGGGGAGGAAGAGAGATTGAAAGGAGGAAAGGCGGGAGAGAGAGTGAAAAGAAAGGGAGACTGAGTGAAAAGAGAGAGAGGGAGACTGATGAGGGAGTGAGAGAGAGATGAAAGAGAAAGATAGAATGAAAGAGGCAGCTAAGTAGGGACTGAGAGTGAGGGGGAAGGAAGGAGAGAGGGGAGGATGAGACATTAAAAGAAAGAAAGAGATGGGATGGTGAAGGAGGGAGAGAGAGTGAGAAAGGGAATGGAAAGAGAGAGAGGGGGCGAGAGAAGGAGACTATTAAAGGAGTGAGAGAGATGAAGAGAAGGAAAGGAGATGGAGAGTGAGAAAGAGAGACTAAGAAAGGAGTTAGAGAGTGAGGGGAGGAGAGAGAGAAAGAGAGAGAAAAAGAGAGAAGGGTAGAGGAAGAGAGTGAGAGGAGGGAGAGAGGATGAGAAGGAAAGAGAGGGGATGGTGAGGGACAGAGAAAGGGATGGGAGAGGAACAGAGAGAAAATGGAATGGGCGAGAGAGACAGAGAAAGGAGTGGAGTGGGGGAAGAGATGGGAAGAGAGGGGATGGTGATAGAGAAAGAGAGGGAGAAAGACAGGTACAGAGAGAGAGAGGATCAAAATGGCGTATTGTATATTTCCTGTGTTGTTGGTGTGGGAGGAGAGTGGGCGAGTGGGTGAGTCATCTGGGAGGTGGGAGAACGACCAGGGGGGAGGTAACGCTTTTTCAAATTCAATATTTTGTGTTTTTCACATAACAGCTTTGCAAACGGTGGACTTTAAAATAAGGCTGGAAATTTACACAGCTATGGATCTAAACAGGTAGTGATTTTCATTTTACACTTAGACAATGGCTGTGTGCGAATGTCCCCCCAGCCCCTAACCCCTCACTCACTACATAGCCCCGCCCTCTTTAGCGGACTCTACGCTCAGGTCATGTGACTTTGTCAAGCTGGATCTCATGTAATTATTCATTATTATTCTTTTTTTTTATTGGAGATGTGGAAATTATCGCTCTTTTAACAGCACGAGCTAAGGTAAGTGGCTAACGCTAGCAACTTTACTCCATAATGGTATATTTAAGAGCGATCAACAGTGCGATAAACCAGCGCTTCTATCTGCTTTCATTCAGTTGTGTTGTGTCCAGTTAAAGACTCGTTGCCGCGCTGTTGTTTTTCCGAGTCTTGCAATGCATTGTGGTCTACACTGACCGGTCTAGTGACCACTGTCGCCCACTACTTTTCAATGTGCATTGTGGGAAATTTTGAGTGCACAACTTTTTCACCAACTGGCCATTCGGACGTCATTAAAAACGGCGTGACCGTTTTCCAAATCCATGCGTTTCAGAATGATGACAATGATGATGAGAAAGTCCGTTGCCATGGGAATTGCCGATTTAACAAAAATCCTGCTTATTGAATGGTGAAAAGTTGCCTATAACAGGAAGCTAAAACCCATAAATTCATTAAGTCCTCAGTCACATGCAGCACTTTGCTCAATGACATGACAACAGAACGCAACACCAGCGGGAATCGAACCAGCAGCCTTGCAGTAAGTGGGCAAACGTCTTAACCCATTGCACCACTGCTTCGTCTTGTGCCCTGAGGTAAAAATTTAAATTGACACAACTTAATTAGCAGTAAAGCACTTAAATAATGCTAAATGTCAACTATCTATTCACATCTTAACTAATGATCGTCAAGAGTCTTATAGAGGGTTTAACCTGAACGCCTTTCTCAGAAGTCGACCTCTTACGCGCTGCTGTTGTCATGGTTACACCGGATTTAAATCAAATTCTACTGGAGGTGACATAAGTGACATTAATCAGTATTGTCAGCTGAGAACAGTTACGTAAAGGGATCCAGGGTTCTCTGGTCAAAGCTCTTCAGCGTAAACATGGAGTCTATTGTATGTAATGTAGAGTAGCTAATGTAATGTCGTTTGGTTATTCATCCAAAAATACAATCTATATTCAAACATAATGGTATTCAACATATATAGCATACATCCAGCGAATAAATGAAACTTGATATATATAAATGACAGATGCACCTTTAAGCAGGATAGGGCTGTCGACCTTTAGCGAAAGAAAAATTCAAATCTGTCAGCTGGACAAAAGTTTTAGAGTGAACACGTTTGTGGGCTTCTCCAGTTCTGGTCAGATCACTGCTGGACACTGCCTTATATCTGTCTGAAGGGAGGAGCTAACTACACTGAAACCAAAACACCTATTTGCTGCCAGTTTCTGTTTGTTAGCTGGGTCTGTTGAACTACACTGTGTGATCTGTGCCTATGAGTCATATTTTGCATAATCGTCTTTAAGTCGACTCTCAAAGCATTTCTTTTTTTTGGCTAAAGAAAGAGAAATGGTTTGAGAGGGGAGTTAAAGAGGCAGTTTTGGTTAGAAAAGACAATCCATCTTTGAACAGGAATGGGAGGCTTAGGCATCATTATCTGCTATTTATAACTCCATCCTCAGACCTAAATCAAAACAAGGGAAACAATAGGGCTAGCCAGGATGCTAATAGGTGTGAAAGCACCCATTAGGGGCCTGAATGATTATGGTAAACATGACTCAGGCACAGTTCACACTTACTGCAGTTCAACAGACCTAAGTAACAAACAGAAACTGTAAACAAACAGTTATGTTAGTTTCACTGTGGTTAGCTCCTCCCTTCAGACAGATATAAGGCAGTGTCCACCAGCAAACTGACCACAACTGAAGAAGCCTCTTGGATGAGCAGCAAAATGTCTTCACTCTAAAGCTTTTGTCCAGTTGAGAGAAATTTAAATTATCCAAAAAATGTAATTATACAAATATAATTATGACTTAACACATTTAAAGGGGCTGTCCACAAGGTTTTTCGTGTAATAAAGTAAATTTATTTTTATTTTTAATTAAAAGAACAGAGGAGGAGTAGGGGAGACTGGAGAGCACAGACAAGAGGGAAGGGAGCAAGTGAGAGAAAAAAAGGGTAGGGGGAGAAAGGAACGCATAGGGAAAAGGAGGATAAGGAAGCACTGTGAAATGAGATGAAGAGGAGACGCAATGGGGGAGGAGAGGGGAGAGAGAGGAGAAAAGGTGAAGGAGAGAGGGAGTAGGGGAGGGAGGTATGAGAGTCCAGAGGAGCATATGGAGGAGGAGAGAGGAGGGTGAACGAGAGGGGAAAGAGGAGTGAAGTGGGTGATAAGGAGAGAGAAAAAAGGGAGGAGGAGGGGAAAAGTGGAGAGCGCTGAGGAAAGGAGGAGGAGAGGAGGGAGTCAAAGGAGGACGAGGGGAGGACAGAGAGAGAGAGAGTGACGAAGCGATCAGCTCAGTGGTCAGACATTGCCCCAAAAGCCCAATTTCACACTGCACTGAAGCACAACAAGCACACACACGCACGTTTAGGTCCACGTGTCTTTAGGGGGACTGTCCAGCGACCTGCATTCATTTTCTCTTAACCAGATTTACAACCGCGCTAACCCTTAACCTTACTGAACCCATTTCTGAACTCTAAATCATGCGGTTGATGTGGTAAACCTTTCAAGAATAAGTTATGGGTTCTGTAATTGACCGTATGAACAGATTAGAGTCCCCACATGACTTGGTAAACATGTGCACACACTCAGACAGATTGTAGTGCACTGAGGTGAGAGCACTGATCACCCCGACCCCCACGGAGACGTCAGCTTTCATTTACAGATAAGAAGGCTATGCAGACAGAGAAATAAATACACGAATACACTAATTGCCAGTTATTCCCGCTCTAACCTTTGTGTGCTACACTTGATACAAACTTGAAATCATGGTGTTACTTCAGTTAAATTAGACCTATGCTGCAAAAGTGGCTTTTCAGAGCTTTTAACCAAGTTATAGTTGTTTCCCGTTCTCATTCGCCCTCTTAAAAAGTTGTTTTTGGAGTGATTCGTGCAATCTTTAATCGCTTATTTCCAAACGCCATATTGCCGATCAACCCCCGTTTTCACCGCCACCGGCACACGCCCACTGCTTTCTACTTACTTTGTTCTTCAGTTTTATTTGCTTCATCGGTTATACGCGTAGGATTCTGCAGCGTTGCGTAGTCATTTTGGTGCCAATGAAAAAAAAAAAAATAAACGCTACTCGCTAACTTGATCTACAGTTATCCATCGCAGGTGCTGACAGCTACATGGCTCTTTGTTGTGATAGATGAATATTTAAAACGTGCAAATTATAACATAATGATCCATGGGTGGCATAGATTATACCTCTATAACAGACACAAGCACAATAGGTCTTCTTTAATATCAGTGACTTTAAATTTCCTCTCTCCTTGTCCCATCACATTCATCAACTTGTCCCCATTTTTCTGCAATTAGAGGTGGTAGATGGCAAGATGGATCGAAAAATAAATAAATGGTATTACTTAAGATGTCTACATTTCATCCAAGTAGTGCCTTGTGTAAAAAAACTGTCACTTTTTGGTTTGTATTTATATTTAAGAAGTCAGTCTTATGTCTCTTTTGACCCAATGCATAGGCTGAGATTTGTTTAAAATCATCCAAACATGAGCACGGACCATGTTCACCCTGTAAAATATAATAATAATAATAGACCATAATATGTTATCTAAATAAGGCAAGTTTATTTGTTTAAAGCACAGTTACCTGCTCTGACTTCCTGTGGTATCAATTCAGATTTATGTAAATATAGATTTTTCAGTTAGCCAAATGTAAAATTAAGTGACATTTGAAAAAGTCAGTGCGGCTTGTAGTTTACTCTTAGTATAGTAATATTTCTAACCGCTAAATCTATTTTACTGCTATCAAATTATGTCATCCCTTCTTGATAAAATCCATTAAACATTATTGTCATTGTTAATACCTCGACAACGGTAACAAAAAGAAAAAAATTAAATAAAAATTGGGGGGAATTGTTCAAAATGGAGATATCTGATTTTGCTATTGCACTCTTCAATTCTATATACTAAATAAAGTTGGCATTCATTCAAAAGTATTCTGACACTATAGATGTATTTAACAGTAGTGACCTAGCAAACAGCACTGGGTTGTTCCACATATCTTTTGTTTACCGTTCCCTTTTTACGTTTTGCACTGTTGGTACAAAAATGGCAGATTTTTTTTTTTTTTTTTTCAATAATTGTCGCTTTTAGATTCCGAGCTTTATAGAAAGAACAAGGTTTGCCCCTGTTCTTAAGAATCAATAGGCTCTGTGGACAACAGCATGCTAGCTAACAGTCACTTTTATTAAAACTGGAAAACATAAAGTAAACAACCTGTTTAAATTCAATTTAATTAAAAGAAAGACTATCCAATAATTTTTATATGTAGAATACTTCAGTTTGTGTTGTTTTAATATTTATTATGCCTCAACATTAGCATTAGCGTTAGCACTGAGACACAAACATCTCTCTTTCTAAACACAGAAGAGTCCTCCGGTGATGTATTCATTTTATTTGTGTAGTTTTTAACATGTCAGTGACATCCATCCACAGCTCCCTGTTCTTTGCCTGATCTTTAAATATTTATTCATTTTGGCGTGACTCTGCAAAAACTTCATAAAGATACAATTGGACAGGAAGTAGTGAGTTTGCTGGGCGCTGTTGTGAGTTGTTTTGCTCATGAAAGTTACGTCTCCTCTGATTATAGCGTCTGACAGCATGTCTTGCTTCTGTCATAGGTTTGAATGTGGGCAATTAGCAAAATCAGGTCCAAACTGTTAACTTGTCAGTTGTTAATTATATTCAGATTTGAAAAGAGGTCCTCCACAGAGAAGTGCAGATGCTGTCTCAAGTACGGTTTATAAAACTGTCTCGCCCTGTAGTTCAGACCTCTTCACACATTTTCTAAAGGTACGTGTCACATTTATTTATCAGTCATACGCAGAAATTATTCCATTTCTTTAGGGCGCTATACGTGAATGTTACTGATTTAAAATGTAAAAAAAAACAGAACAAGTGGTCCAAAGTTATTCCTCACTTACCTTATGCATTCTGAACATCCCAATTCGTCACCATGATGAGTTAACACGACTCACAACTCTCAGAGACCTGCTGAGTTTTGCTGTGGCGGTAAAGTTAACAACACTTAGCATGCTAACGTGCACTTTATCTGACAGTAATATGTTTTCCAATTAGATGCAGACAGGACACAGACTTATTTTGACCTCGAGAGTAGCTTATCCAGTAAATCGTACTATATCTAGGAGAGATCGCTAGATTACTCAAACATGCATGGATAACATATAAAACCACTTCAGGCATGTTTTTTGATGAGGGAACAACGTTATAACATGGTAGAAAGCTCCAAAAGGTTCAATTTGCATAATACCCCCTATTTAACATTTTTGCCATCTTCCAACTGCTAATGTACCTATGCGTTGTTGTTGTTCGGTTAATCGTTGAATTTCATAATCTTACCTGTTACAAAGTCTTGTGCTGTGTAACATAATGTTTCAAAGGCAAAGGTACAGTTTGTCTTAGAGGAGGAATCATTGGAAATGCGTTGGATTTTCTTCGCTGGGCTCACGCTGTTCTCATTATCCTCTGTCAGGTTGGCGTGACTGCATTCAGTCTCAAGGTTTTTAATAGAAAGAATATGCTGATTATAGGGAAAAGTCACTCCTAAGACTGCCTCAGTGCATTGAAACAGTTGCAAATTAGAAGTTCATTCAAAGTAGCCATTGTGTGTTGGATAATGGGAACGTATTACCTGCTTGATTCTATATAGATGTGCCTTAAATGCTTTACACTGATTTTGTATGACAGGGCTGTGGCGACTTTACATTTTTCCATTATGATTATGAACGTGTGTGTATATCAGTCTTAAGGAAGGACGTATAGGTACCGTTAAGAAGTACAAAGGAGTTTCCTATATACAGGATCTACACAATGGCTGGACATAATTCACTTAGTAATTTTTGGCAGCTTAGCAGTTCAGAAGTTCAAAGTTCTTTAATTGCCATAGAACAGATTTGAAGAAGGCTGTCAGTGGTAAAGGTCTAACCTACTGTATGCACTGGGCCCCCACCTGCTTGTCTTAATGTAGATGCTATTGCTTTGCGCGTGGCACTGACTGGGAAAGCCATTCAAATTTGACTGAGTGAGTATAGCTACATGTAACAGCTCTACAGTAAAAATAACTAGCTGAATAGGCTTGTATGTGTAGGGTGACCGCAACAAACGCGAGGTTTTCATAAGTCAATTTGAAAGCACCGATTAAAAGCCTTTCTGAACCTGGGCTGCTTCAAACGAGACATAACAGCCCCAGAAATACATTGTGCTGGTGGTCAATGTGTCCCTTCCCATTGATTTTTAATGCAGGCTAAAAAACACACCCAAAATGTGCTGTTTATATACTTGCATAAGGTGAAATATGCGTGCGGTGTTTCATAGGCCTTAACAGTAATCATTCACAGTATGCCACTAATAGTAAACAGATTTAATTTCCTAGTACCCGGTTTGGGGGACACTTGGAGTATGACACAAATATAAGAGATATCACACAAATGGTTTTCTCGGTTAATTCCGTGTGTGCATTTTTTTCCAGATCACAAACAAGTACATCTACGACTCAGTGCTGCTGTTGGCCAACACCTTCCACCGTAAACTGGAGGACCGCAAGTGGCACAGCATGGCCAGTCTGAGCTGCATCCGCAAGAACTCCAAGCCCTGGCAGGGAGGCAAGAGCATGTTGGAGACTGTCAAGAAGGTACGGAGCACGGCCATTATCTCAACACACAGATAACACAGGCATGCATGGCTCTGGTTAATACCTTTTACAACATAAAAAGCAAACAACTTAAAAAGCTCACATTTTAAAGAGCATGTCCTTGAGTTCTGTTTCGTCATTTTCAGAAAGGTGCCTGGAGTGTATATTAAAATCAGTTATGAATAAATGAGTTAATGATATTGCCTGAACATGTTAAATTACATTTGTTGGAGGTCCTTGAGGAAGCAACTAGGAACAGACAGTTTTATCTAAGCAGAGATGCTGTTGAATGAGAACCATGTGGAAACAGCTGCCTGTGACTACCCTTGACAGTTATTCTCAGTCATGGTGCAGTGTCAGAGGGTGAGAAGGGACGAATAGGCTTTGTGCAGAGGAGCATGCTAGCTAGATCACTGTGTCTCAACGCTAATGCTATCTTTTATTAAAAGCATAAAAAATAAACAACCCATTAAAATGGATTAATGTAAATGTATGTATGTAATGTGTTTGATTGTGTTTAGGTGTAGATTATTTTAGTTTGTGGTGCTATTTTAATATTTGTTATGCCTCAAAATTAGCATTAGCGTTAGCACTGACACACAGACACCTTTATAACCCCGGGCTCAGACTACACGCGGTGCAGCTCCGGTTCGGTGGCCGCATGTATTCCGTATAGTACAATGCATGAGAGGAGCACAGACGGCACGCCGTGCAGTGCGGTGGTGCCGGCGGAGGTGCCGCAGAGCTCCAGATCAAATCTGTTGGATTCTATTTTTGCCGGATGCTGGAGCCGACCACAAGCCTTTTCCCTTAATAAGTAAATAGTTATTGCGTGAACACGTGGTCCCGCGCGTGCGGCTTCAAAGGCAGTGACTGCAACAGCACAGCAGAGCCTCTGGTTCCCCTGTGAGTGTCACACTGCAAGTAAACTGGTCCGACCCAGGAGTCACAGATGGACCGGGTGCAGTCAGAGTGAGGCGTAAAAGCAAAAGTGTCATTTGTTTAGTCTTTAACATGTTCTCAGAGGCATGCTCCCTCAAGTCACTGTCTTTAATTATTTATTAATTTTAGCGCGATTCAGAAAAAACCTCATAGAGACAGATTTGGACAGGAAGTAGTGACGCTAACACTGAGGTTGCCGTGGGCTGTTGTGCACAGAGCCAATTGGGCAGGGTTGGCTAGGCATGTCACATTAATACATTTTGACGTGAGATATGTTGCTAAAGAAAATACATGCGGGTATATTGGAACTAATTAATGCAAGAGATACAATAACCCTAAAGCAGAATTACCCCCAAAAATATTCTAAATGTACAATATCATTATGTCTAACATCAAGACATAAGAGAACTTTTATTTGCGCCACAATGGTAAAATTACAGTGCAATGCACAGTTCAAGGACAGCAAGGGATATGCAATCAACATTAATAAATCACTATTTAAAACAAACCAATTAAACTGTCTCAAGTTTAAGGGCCACATTTTTATAGAGCACTTTTCAACCTTCTAGGCATCCAAAGCCAAGGAGCCACTCAGACACGTTCACATACCATTGTACGCAGACACTGGGAGCAAGGTGGGTTAAGTGTCTTGCCCAAGGACACAACCACAGCATTCATCAATGGGAGCTAGAATCACACCACCAACCTGTGGGTCAGCGGATCTGACCGCTCAACCAGTGATGTTTATGTCGAGAGCCGCCATTGCCGCCCAAACAAATCATTTACTCAACCTTCTTCGGCTCAAATCTAACCATAGTACAGAAAATTTACAAAAATATCTCACTAGTACAAAGAAAAAGTACCCATGATAAATACTGACTTCTGAAAATGAGTGTTGCATCATCACTTACAGAACGAAATAATTCAAAATCAGGTGCAAGCCCTTTAAATACATTTATTGTGGATCGCTTTACTCTTCAAATAAAATTCCCTCTGACTGAACACGGAATTTTAAAATAAACCTTCACAAATGTTCTACCAATAATCCTTCTGTTGACTTCCTGAACTTTTAATCGGCATGTTGCATTGCCCCGCAGCTGTGGTATGATAAAACTGTTTTTCACCTTGAGTTTGTCTGCGCTTTAGCACCGCTTTCATCACTTTGAAATCCAATTGGATCGATGCCCCGTGTTTTGATATCAATGAAAAACTACTTGAGGGATGACTCTACGACTGAATGATGAAGCCGAGTGAAATGCTAATTTAGGATTAGCGTCAGCAGACAATAATAAACGAGGCTGCCATGTCTTTAAAATCTATCTGTGCGCATCACCTTGAGACCACAGGAGCGCGCGGCAATGCTTTCATCACGGTGATAGCTGTCCGCCGCGTTAATGGAGTTGTCTTCTCCTATAGCCCCCATTTTGCGAGTGGAAAAGCAGTGGCTCCCCCTTGTGAAGCCGACGTCCTCTCTTGCAGCTAGTGATTCGGAGGTGTATTGACCTAGCTTAGCGCTTATTTAAAACAATCAGTGGTGCTCTGGAAATGGGGCAGGTTAAATGGTGGAGTTAACCTCTGAGGAGTGCTAAGGCTGCGCTCGGGAATTATTCATGTTGTGGAACAATTCAACTGCAGCATTCAGGAGTTCCTAGATAAAACGCTGAACGCTGGTCTTTTTGTCTCGATGCTAATGCTAATTTTAAAGCATGGTAAATATTAAATTGTTGTGGAACAATTCAACTGCAGCATTCAGGATAGATAAAACGCTGAACGCTAGTCTTTTTGTCTCGATACTAATGCTAATTTTAAAGCATGGTAAATATTAAAATGCCCCAAACCACAGACTAATCAATTTATAGCTATAATTCTCAATGAATAATAAAAAATAAAATAAAATAAAT
>KN473963.1:47770-66842 GCA_000787095.1 Periophthalmodon schlosseri | reverse complement strand
TATTTCAGTATTTTTGCACACCCCTATTCATAATTGTAACTTGTGCTTAAAGCAATTTGTGGCTTTTTCTAGGCAGGTGTCAAAAATTGAAGAACTCGAGACAGCCTGAACTGTGTGGGAACCTTTTAAAACACAGACCAATGAATAGATGGCTTATCACCACTAATTGCTTTTTGAGAAAGTTTGAAAGACAACTTTGTGGGATAAACATTTGCCTGAATAGTTTCCTTAACAAGAGCATGCAGACACCCATCTAAAATGACATTGCCTCATTAATGATAGATCCTAAATATACAACTTGCTATTCCCCAAAGTTTTCTTGCTTCAGACTTCTTGGCAGCCTAAATTCTTGAAAAGTTTACTTGAGTTGAGTTAATTAGGACAGGGTCTAGCAGTGACGTGTTTGGCTTAGTTAGCTTCCCTCACATTTTGACTAAACTGCATTGAGCTGAATCATGAGATAACTCATCACACGTTTAAAAGTAGTTTGTTTTTTTTTTTTGTTTTTTTAATATTATCAAATTATGATTGTTCCAACAAGCATTGGAATTGCGATTGCACAAATCCAGGCAGGTGCATTAACTTAAAAATGAATTATAAACCGATTCAGTAGTTTTTTTGTACAGGGTAAGATCTGATACTTAGGAAAATGTGTAACATAGAAATTGCATTGTTTCCAATTGCTCACTGTAGGGTATCAAGACAAGTATCAATACTTTCGGTCACATGAAAATATAAAATATGATGACAATAATCGTGGGCAGCAAAAATAAGCACCCATAGTAATTCAGTATGTATTTTTTTTTTTTTTTAATTCCAGTTGTTTATGTCAGATTAATTTTATCATTTAGAAATGTTGATAATAAAACTAGTCACATGAAGGATCATAATATTCATTTCATTTTCACAGCAGTTGTAACATTTTGACATTTCCAGGTAATGCAGTAATTTAATTTGGAATTAAAATGCACGGTCTTGAGATTAATCTTACTGCCCTAGTTTGAGCCTCCCCCAAAACACTGAGAGAGCGCTACAAACATAGTTAGTTTTTATTCTCTGGGATGGGCTTATGTTGCTTCCGATTATCACTTTCCCCCTGCTGTGGGACTTTTTACTGATCCCTCATGCAGCATTTGAAAGCAGGCAAGCTATTTAGTAACGCTCCCTATGGGACACACTATACAGTGGGATACTACAGAGGGGAGTACAATAAGCATAAATAACACACAGATAGACAGCAAAGTGATTCCCACTGTGCTGCTGTCTGCAGAACAGATGCATCCTGTCCATCACTGGTCCACTTCTCTTGAAACTAGATAGTCATTTGAATGCAATGCAGTTTTTAAAATTAGTAGTGAGTGTTGAACCTTTTTCTTGGTATCGAAATCAAGTTGACAACACTATGAATTTCAGTCTGGATTTACCAGGCAACTGTTTCCCACTATCTCCCAAAAGTACCACCTGATTAGGAGCGCTATTGTTATAACAGAAAGTCGTCCCGTTTGTGCAGTGGATAAGCACTTCCCGGTCATCTTTAAATCACCTCGTTATCTACCCATCATCTCAGACGTAGACTCCATTTCTGTCCCACCGGTTTACAGGCTAAAGCACACGGAAAGGCCAGTACACTTCCAAAGGATATTTTTGCAGACTTTATCACAATGATTTTGACATATTCTAGTAAAAGTGCAGAAAAACATGAAGTTTAAATCTAGTTTAAACAATACAGTTTTGGTAATTATCTAAATTGTGTTTTAACATTAGTGGTAGGATTATTAAAAGCTTTATTAGGTCATAGAAGCATAGAGAATAAATATGTAATTAGAGCCTGTGCAGGAGTTTTAATTTGTGGCAGGAAAGTTGCCCTCAGCGAACAGCTCACAACAGGATCAAACACACTCCTGTAATGACGAGGTATGGAGCCTGTGATTTCAGTAATGCAACTAATGACATCAGAACAATGAGAGAAAAGGAAATAAAAATGAGCATAAGTAAGTTTTGATAAGAGTGTTGCAGTTTATAGATCAAACAATTACACTATTGCAACATTTTTGACCTTATAAAGTAGGCCTAAAGTAAATGTGTATTACTAAATGATATTACTAAATCTTTAGCTTTTTTACAATTTCACTAAAAGTTAAAGGTGCACTACAGGTGTTGAAAATGTTATTGCTTTGCCTGAAATGTTTCACAGTATGGTATTAACTTTATCTAGCTTTCTTTTATTTAATTACAGGCATTTTGAATGTAAAAAATATTTGGTTTTATGGAGTCACCTGCTTATTTCCAGGGAGACTGCAAAGTTTTATGGCAATAGAATAACATCTCTAGGGAGAAAAGAAGGTTTTGGACTGTCCACCTAAAAACTTGCATAGTCCCCCTTTAAAAAAAGATAGGCCTACTGAATGGAGAAAGATGGTTGCTAAGCAACTGCTTGGTCACGAAAGTCCAAAATTCAATATGCTAAAGAATATATATTTTTATAGATACAACTTATAATGTGTATTAATAAAGCGATCTTTAAAACAATAAACATAGTTGTGTTTATTACTTAACAGTTACTCAATTTTAGACACCAAAATGATAAACACTTATAAACATTTAGCCTACTTATCCCTCCTAAGTCCAAGCTTACATTTTAGATAAAAATAAGATAAATGTTCAATTTTCACTAAGTCTCTAAATCTGAAGCTAAACTTGACCTTTGTGAATAGTCTTAGAAGGCAGTTAACCCATGGCAAATGAATTTGATTTGGATTCCCGTATTTCTTTTAAACCTATTACAGATGACTTGTGAAGTGATGCGTTCAGTAGTGGTCACACCAAGCTGCACTTTTGCACATTTAGCGCAGGGCAGGAGGAGGCTGGTCTTTCAGTGGAGGTAAAACATACAAACATCCCCTTGAGCTTGGTCAAACTATATCACATCAACACAACCTTGCAGCCCGCACATTATCTTTTGTTTTGCATGTATACTTTCCTCTGTCACTGGTCATCAGTGTAGCTGCTACATACTAACCCAATGTAAGAGCATTCATTTTGTGGTCACATCCTTTCAATAGCAGGGCTTATTTTGTGGCCTAAGTATCTCCAATCAAATCTGTCAGTCACACTTAGAGCCTTAAATATCTCACAACTCTCCAATCACTGCATTGGCTTTATACATCCCATCTGCCCATCACGCTTCAGCAAACTCCTCATCAGCCTGCTGTGACACATAATTCATCAACGTGGAAAGAAATGGCACGAATATAATAGTGACCTTGGTTAGCAGAGTGGGGAAATGTCACACGTTTATTTATTTTTCAACAGCACTCTGCGTAGCCACGGTAACACCCAGGACTCACGACTGAATCATAAGAGAGTAACCCTTCAGAAGCTATTAGAGACACAGGACGGGCTGCGGATTTGTGTAATTGCAGTTTCATGGTGGCCACGTAAAGGGGCACCTTCACTTTTTGATATTTTTAACATGTCTTTCATCATTTGACCAATACTTCACCATCAAGACAAGCTCCTTTACTGTGGTCATTGTCTTCATATAGCGTAAAATAGTCAAATTTGAAAAAGCAGACCAATATACAAAAAATATCTTAAAAGCTGTTTCTTACTTTCCTTTCGACTGTTCCCTCCCGAGATTATTTCCTATCCTCTGCATCCATCCAACCACATTCATGTCGTTCACACAACACGCAACATCCATAAATTTCCTCTTTGGTCTTCCTCCATCTTCCCGGGAACTAGGGTCGATATCATTTCCCATGTACGTGCTACATCTCTGCCACACATTTCAAACCCCTCAATCTGACTTTTTCTGCCATTTCAGACAAAACCACTCACAACAAAATACATTGCATACCACATAGGTAATAATGCATTCACCTGCCCAGCCAAGAATACACACTTGAATACTATACTTTACTTTAAGACATGTAGTTTACCTCCCCAAGTTCAAATAGGAGTGATTAACAGGTTGATTCGCTGATCAGGGACATGCACGGTTAGTCTGTATCAAAAAAAAAATATGGCTGTAGAATCAATGAGCAAAACACAAAACCGTTAATCTGTTAATCTGAGAGAAGTTTGACCAATGAGCTCCTCTGTTTCCCATGCATCACTGAAATCTTCTGTATCAGTCAAAATAAAAGGCATTATAAATCTAGAAATTCATCATTAATTGCTGTAATGGGCAGCAGAACAGAACCTGCTATTAGAGGTGACAAATGCATGTTAATGGTACAGATTTTTGTAACATATGCATCATTTTGAGCTCTTAGTATTGATGTCAGGTGTCTGTCCCTAGACACTAGGGAGGGTCATGTCACCTCTCATTAACATTAATCTTATCAACTGAACCATAACCATAACCATAGCACTTCTCAGCACTATTTGTCTCCTTAATGTCATCTCTTTTTATGTATAGACATTAAGTATGATTTATTTCAATATAAGATATCAGAAACATATGGACTAACAGTATCAAGGTAGCTAATGTCTGAAATGTCTGGTCCCATGTCTTAGCCCCTTATAAACTAAAATGCCTTAAACCACTGCTGCCTTTTTATTACAAGTCAAAGGGTAAGACCAGACTGATGTCATTGGATTCAAATAGTTGTAAATCAGAGCCCTCTGGAGCAGCAGTAAAATGCATTAAAGAGATGGTACAAAGTGTATTTTTAGATTTTCTCCTGGATTATATTATGATGTATTATGATTATATTACTGAAACATAACTATTTCTTTGTCACACTTTTTTCAAAAGCACATGATGACAGTGTTAAGCTTTGTGTCCCAAATTTTCTTTTTAAATTTTATTTATGAAGATGATAAACCTGGTACAAAGCATAGGAAAAGAAACAGAAATAAAACAACGATCAGAGCTTGGGGTGGGTTGAGGGGGTGGGCTGGGGGCTTACAATGAGCTAATGTTTTATTATTGAGCAGGTAAAATGAATGAATGAGTGTTTTGGGGGTTTTGTTTGTTTTTTTTTCTCTTCTTCTCTTGTTTTTGTTTTGTCCCAAATTTTCTGAGGAATTGTGAAATTGAAGGTTGTACAATAAACAGGATTTTAACAGGCCAGTAACATAATTCAGATATCCTATTCATTACACAGGAGCAATATGGACGACAAGTAATGACTTTTAGTCTGTTACAATTCCTGAATTCTTCAGTTAAACTTAAGTTATATTACTTTTAAAGTAATTAACCGCTTACAGCTCTTCTCATACATTTATTAGGGACACAGTGGCTCGAGTACTGGTCACTGTATAACCAGAAGGTACAATCCCAACTCTAACCTGGGCATTGTTGTTGTTTCCTTGGGCAAAACACTTCACTCACTTCGTCATGTATGAAGTGAGTTAAGACTATGGGCTAATTTGTGTCAAGGTTATAGTTAGTTTAGGCGTAATTTAGTTAGTTTAGGCTGTAGTAATTGGTTACAATAAATCTGTCATGGTTTGCGCAAATTGGCAAACACATCCCAGCACCAGGGAGTATACAATAACACCTTAAAACATCAGAGGTGTGAACAAAAAAATGCAATGTTTAAGTGTATTTTGGTGTCGATATAAAGTCATCTCAGTCTCTCCCGCTTTGTGCATCCTGCCACTGTGTTCTTGAGCAAGACACTTAACTTGACATAGTCTGCATCTGTACACTTGTATGTGTAGGTTTCAGTTTGAGAGTGTAAATGAATGAATAATGTTATCAAAAACTCTCTATGTTGTGGAAAAGAGAGATTTGAAATAAGTGTCATGCAGAACAACAGTCGATCAATGAACTGCATAAAAGGACTTTTTTGCTTAGCTTTCAAATACCCCCTGCTCCTCTCACTAAGTACAGAGAGTGTGCCACGTGAAAAGCCACTTCCAGGAAAATGGATCAAAGAGAGTAACGGGGCCACTGTAGTATATGGGTTTATAGGATATTCAGTGACAGGAAATGCACAGCTGTCTACTCCTCAACCGTCTTTAAGTGCGAGAGGGATACAGATGGTCAGGTTATTGAGGAGTCAGGGCTGTGCATAGACGGCTTCACACCAAGTTTTACTATCCTGGGCAAGGCCGGATTTAAAATGCTTCAGATGCAAAAAATTGATTTATTCATGATAGGATAAATTTGCCTGAGCTGAGTTTTTGTATCAAATAGGCGTTAATATATACGCTGTTACGATTTGAGAAGTAAATTTTGCTGGGTGCTCTTGCCAGAGTTGGATAGCAAATTAATGCATAACTAGCACAATCTAATTCGTTTTTGCTTCAGATGAGATTTAAGGAGATTTTGGCAATTCATCAGCACCCCAGTGAGCAGCAGTTTGAATATTGATATGGCACAGACTAATGGTGAATTTTTAGACCTATACCAGTATATTAAACGTTATGTTAAAGAATGAAAGCGATATCCTGCTTCATAATAGTACAGGGTTGTCAAAAGTCAAAAATCAGATTAAAACTAGTATACGCCCATGGATCACTATGGGACCTACCTGGACAACTGAGCAATTACACCGTTATAAGGTCACATGGCAATATAACAGAAAGTACTACAATTTCATGTTGAAAATGGCATTCTATTGTATTGTAATTGGTATTGGAATTAGTACTGACTATCAAATCTTTTCCTTAGTATTGAAATAGAGTTTGATATTTTAGTATTGTGACAACACTAATACAGAATAGTTCAGATTTGTCATAAACTTTTCCAGAAGGACAAAAAGAGACTAGTATTTGCGTAAATTGGGACATAAAAGTAAAAGTTGTTGCATATAAAATTTTGACCTCTTTTTCTCAGATGTCCTACTGCAGTGTCTCTTGATTTACTGAGCCTTTTTTCCTAATGAGAGGGACGTTATCCAGAGACATAAAACTGTCAAACAAAAGGAGAGTTCTTCTCTCTCAGTTTCCGGCAACGCGCCAGAGCTGTCTGATGTACGTCTGCCAGCCACTTCAGTTATGCAAACGACTTCTGCAAACTTAAGTACGACCTCTTTGGGTTTCCTCGTCTGAAAACACACAATGGCCCTTAAGTCGTAGAGCGATCATTATTCTGAGCTTTTTCCCTTAATCTCTCCAAGTCGAGGACAGCTCTCATTAAACATTCAGCACAAACCATCATCATACTCCCGGCCTCTGATAGCACATCACTGCTGCCTATAGCACCTGAAATGCCATCTAAAAGCAATAAGCCAGAGAAGGTTTTTTTTCAATCACACGAGGATTTTGGCTGCTTAGCGACAGGCTGTGTTGCGATATTGCCTATTTAAGTCAGCTCGCATCGTTTAATGGTTGGCTTCACCATAGAAGTACTGAAGAGATGCAACACATGAAGCACTGGCTGAAATGACAATTACAAGCTGGAAACCTAGAAACCTGCATAGATTCTTAATGATAACCTGTCTAACAACTACTAGACCATCATGATGCTAAACGATGCAATATGGTGGATGATGCAATGATAATTGTCAACATTTGTTTTTCTTCCATTATTTACGTATCTTAAAGGGCTGGTGCATCAAACCATGCCACAATAGAAATTGCAATGTACTTTATTATTTAGAATTTTATTTGTGGGGTGCCCTTAGGCCTGAAGAACTTAAACTTGTGAACTCAAGTGAAACAATGATGTTTATGATAATGATTAGAGTAATTTATGGTCTTTTCTGTATTGTTATTGTGTCATTGAGCAAGACATTTCACCCACTTTTCTTATGTTGGGGCCTCGCTGTATCCGTCTCCTACTGGACTACACTGTAGACGGATAGAAGCGTAGTGTAGTGTAACTAAAATTAGCCTGTTCCTATTAAATATGACACATTTGATATCTATCTTATTATTATTTATTGTGCAACCCTACTCACAAAACAATAGGCATTTGTGCATTTCATTTCACTTGTGTCTTCTCATTGAACTATGTGTAACGCAGCAACAGAAATGGACTGAGCCAGTCCAAGATTCAGTGAAAGTAGCTCTTTATTATTTCAGCAAAAAGTGCAAAATAACTTTAGACTGGGCTGTCATAGTGGAGAGAGAGTGTCTCCTAGATAATCTGCATCACAGTTATTACATCTCTGCACTCTGAGACTCAAACAGCACATTTGTTACAATATAGGAACATTTATATAACCAGTGTCCAATAAATCTTCTGTCTAATTGATGTATTCCATCCTGTGCATTTTGATGGTTTGGACCTAGGAGATATTATGTTGTTCCGGTTAATGTTGTATATTTGGTGACTGTGTGTGCTTCAGCGTGAAAAGGCACTTTGAATGAATGAGATTAAATTGGTTATGACATTTAATTCTCTTTTGGAGACAGCTCGCCACTGCAGCAGACCGTGGAAGATTATTAGATTTATCTCCAGGAAGAGACTGTGCTCGAAGTCTCTAAAACCGTCTTTATGCCAGTGTGCAAAAAATACTGCCTGACAGTGCGGCCACTAGTGTGGCCTACAACACTTCATTCAAGGTCATCTTTTTACTTGGGAACAGGTGATTTAACAAGGTCTCTGTATAGTGTATAAGCCTATTCTCATCTGGCACCAGAATTTTAAATATACATTTAAAAACTAAACAAAGCATAGTAAAAACAGAAAAAAGTCATTCATTTTTTAGGTCTGTGTGTGTTTTTTTTAGTTTGTTTTGTTTATTTGTTTTTTAGATTAGTAGGCTAAGGACTTTTGAATCGACAAACAACCCAAAAAGAGATATGACAGTGTTAGTATGCTCTTTAGATTTATTGTGTAAAGTTTTCAAAACTTTTAAAAACTTTTCCCCTTGCCATGTCCACTGTCCCTTTGATGAATGGCCTATGATGGACTTTAAATCCTACTTAATGCAGATCGCCTCCAGCTGCCAATGTTTCCGCTTGTAATTAGCCTGCATTAATTAAATATTTTAAAGTTGTATTTAGGTTATGACTGTCCACTTGTTTAGCCTACCTGCTGCCAGCTGCATCCAGCCGCAGATCTTGTAGACTGTGCCGGTGCTGCAGAAGAAGAAGAGCGCGAAACAGCCGATGCAGGTGAGCACGAGCACCATGGACATCCCGATGAAGAAGGAAGCCGCTTTAAAAGCACCGGACGGGATGGAGCTGAACTCAGTAAAACTCCCCTGACACGTCAGGTCCCGGGACAAACCGTTGCCGATGCAGTAGTGAAAGAGGCCGAAGTAACCCGCCTGAGGGGTGTCCACGCCGTCCCCGATCCAGTAAGGCTGGATGAAGCATACTACGTTTACAATGGCAAACAGGATCGTGAAGATGGCCCATAACACGCCGATGGCTCGGGAATTACGCACGTAGTTGGTCTGGTAGATTTTTGCAGCTTCAGACGCTGGGAGCATACCGGTACTGGGAGCCCCGGGCACCATCCTCTGAGGCAAAGAACTGCTCAAATCAATCAGTAGCTTCTTTACCAAACTAAGGCATGAACCCTGAACGCACCATTCCCACTCGGCTTTCCCCCGTCGTTTACCAAAACCTCAGTCAGGATTGACAGCTTTCGCCACAGCCTCACCTCACCGTCACATCCAGGACTTGGTCGAAATCTTTACTGTCCACTGTTTTTCACTCATCACTCTCTCCGCGATGTATTTTACACGAGGAAACAGACGTTAATCCAAAACGTAATCCCAAACAAATAAATACGGGTTCACCACAGTTCGTGCGTTCACGCCTGTATCCTCCAGTGGCGACCAGAGGCAGCTGTCACTCGGGTTTGTCGCTGTTTTCAGGCGGTGAAATGCGGAGCTCGTCTCTGTGAATCACGGTGATGCTCGATGCTGGAGCCTTCAGCAGCCGCGGCACCTCAGTGCCATGAATACAGTTGGGTGAAATAGGACCAGCCCACCGCTTTTAATCCCGCGCTGACGTAAATGCCACCCAAACGCTACAGAAACAGAAAACATTTTTTATTTTTTTATTTTTTTGGCAATTTATAAAGGAGTTTTTTTTTTTTTAATTATTATTATTTTTGCCTTCTTCTAACACGTTATTTGCCATTTCTTTGTTTGTAGCCGTGCTGAAGTACCAGCAGTAAGGTTTGTCCATTTATGAATGTATTCACGTTTTTGTTTTGCTTTGAGACCAACGTAATTTTGTCACCTTAAAGTCAAAAACTACCTTACCCACAACCCCTTGCCTCAGATTAGACAGCCCAAACTACAAGAAGTCTGACGCTCACTCACACTAATGGGCTAACTGTGAAGTGAAATGGATTGTGTCAATGAAAAAAGGTAAAGAGAACAGAGACCCACGTTGTTTTCATTGTAATGACAATCACCGTGTGGGATGTCAACTGACCGAGGCGAAACTTTGAAGGAAATGTCAATGAACGAAGGAAAAATGGCAAACTTTCAAAAACAAAGTTAAGAATAATGAGAAGAGAGATCCTGTGAACAGTGATATGAGTAAAAAGTTTTTCACCTTTAACAAGAAAGTGTTTTGGGTTTTTTTGTGTTTTTTTGGCAGTTCATGACGATGGTGGTGAACTGCGTCAACTCTGGGGAAAAAGTTAAGAGGATTGAAATGATTTAAAATGCAGCGAACAGGTTTTTGGAGACGATATCACTGGGGAGGATTTGTTCAAAACACTGAACGAAAGGAGACCATCACTTGGGACAGAATGAAGTCGCTGTTACGGGATTAAATTGGATTGTTTTTTTATTTTTCACTTCCTAAATGACCGTTTAAAAACAGTCTGTAGGTGGCGGTAAATGCACCTTTTATGAGTGTCATCCGCCATTAAAACCTAGAAGAAGAAGAAGGAGGAGGCGGAGCGTGACTGGAGAACACGCGCGAAACTACCAACAACAGAGAGAAAAGTGAGGGCTCTCGTCTCTCGCCTGGATACTGTGGCCCAAGAAGTTTTCTACGAGTTTTTGTGGTTTATTTGTTTAAAACGCGTGATGACAGGACCGCTGCAGCACCCGGGATACGATGAGGAGAAACTCAAGAGGGTCTCAGAGCTGTTGCCCTGCAGGGAGGTCCAGGCTGGGCTCCTGTTGTCTCTCATGGGGCAGGTTGGCATAAGATGATCTAAATATATAAACTGCCATGATACATTCGTTCAGTTATTCTGATACTAAATCCTATCTTGACTGATTGAGCATTAAAGGCGCACGCTGTAACTTTTTCTGCTGGGGTGCCGCCTGCTTGTCTCCATAGAGATGTTAAGGCTTTGATTTGAATGTTCCACAGTATGGCATTGAACGTGTCTATCTGGCATATATTTTAGTACAAGTGCTGCTATTGGGGGGAAAAAAACAAAACAAAACACGAAATGTTACTGCATGCAAGGTTGCCTCTCCACAGATCTGACCTGTAATTTGGTCTAGTGGCATCACTTGGTTGTGTATATGGAGATTTATTAGTTTCATATTAGTACACCTTTTAATGAGTTTAATTACTTGCAAATCAATAGTTGTTCTAAAGTGTTTATGTTTGTTTTTTGTTGTTGTTGCAGCCTGAGCATCACTGTTACCCTTCAATTTTCATCTATGGGCATCGAGCCTCTGGGAAGAGCCATGTACTAAATATTTTAATGAAACAACTGGAGGTAAACAGCAGATCTGTCTATTATGCCATCACTTGAAATTAAGCATGAATTTATCTCCTATATAATCTATATATTCTATTTTCGTTATAACTGACCAATCTCAACATTCATAGTAATGGAATTGTGTCAGGTAAAACAACTGCAAATGTTTGTACACCCTAAAACTAAAATGACACAGTAGTTTGATGTGTAGTCCACAAGCATTCTATATTCAATTACACTATAAATTATATACACTATATTATGCACACTGTATCTTCTAAAAATCACATATTTCCTTTAAAATGTGTAATTCTGAGTTTTTTAAATTGCGAGGAGGTGATAACAGTGTCACATATTACACCGTAAAAGCGTGAACGAGGAGGTGTGACGTTTGTGATGATGTAGTTGGTAATTTATTCACAGTTCAGCACAGATTCTCTGATTCGCTCTGCTGTGCTGTGTCAGCCAATTTGTTTAGCTGTATAGAATTTTTTACACCTAAACAGGACTCTATGTCAATATTGAGTGAGATACACACACACACACACATAAAATCTACAGAAAAATAAAGGAATTACTTGATATTGGATACTGAAACCTGGTTGTCAACTGCTTTGCACCATGGTAAAGTGTCTTGCTTAAGGACGCAACATCAGTATGCACCCAGTTAGAAGTGGGCATTTATTGACGCGATAATATCAATAAGTAGTTTTGAAGTTATGCAAAATCAGAATATCAGGTATATCATTTTAAATTAAAACTACCTTAAAATGCAGTTTCAGTATTAAAATGAAGTCCTTTTACATTTAAACCTCAACTAATGCATTTAAAGACACACACTTCTGCTATATAATCCTAATTTTTGTCAGTATTCCATATCTCTGCATCCAGTTACAAAAAGGAAAGCGTAGTAGTAATAGTAGTAGGATTAGTTATGTAGCCTGATTAATTAGATAAAAGTTTAAACAATAAAACTGTTGCTTCCTTTTAACCTTGATTGTTTTATTTTTGCAGCTACCCCACGCCATGGTCAGCTGTGTCGAATGTCTTTCAGTGGCATTGCTTTTTGAACAAGTGCTTCAGTCCTTCTTTGGGGCTGATGCGGCCTCCTTGCTCCCCCGAGGTCCCTCTCTGTCTGACTTTGTTCGCATCTACAGACAGCTGAGCTCAGAGTCACCCACCAAGCAGACCAGATACATTGTGAGTGCTGTGCTGTTCATATAAACGTCTATGATCAGTGAATTATCTAAAATGTTAAATAAAAGATAATTTGCTTTGGGTGCATGAGATGGTCTTTTGTTTTGTAGATAATGGAAAAGGCTGAGATGTTGAGGGACGCAGACGCCAATCTACTTCCTGCTCTCCTCCGTCTTCAGGAACTAGTGAGTCTGAATAAATTTAATGGAATTGTGGAAATGTGGGCTTAAATCATTTTCTTAACCCCTTTTCTCACATAAAGCAAAAAAAAAAGTAATGTAGCTTGACTTTTTGAATTTTATTTTGCTTTGTATTTCCTGCATGGTATTTAACATTGTCTGAAATAAATACACATTCATTTATTAATTAATTTATGTATTAAGGGTTTGTGGTAGCTTCTTTTCGTGACCTTCATGATGCTAGTTAACCTTGAGCTGAACACTTACAAAATCTTTCACTCAAAATAAATTCTGCAGTAGAAATAATGTCTCTTCAGTGTTGTCTTCTTTTGTGCATTCAGCAATACATTTTGATGGAGCATCAGAATTAATCATAAAAACAGTTACATTAAATTTGCCGTGTGTTTTGCTCTGTGTGAATGATCGCACTTCTGTCTTGCTCAGGTTGAAGACAATGTTACAGTGATTTTGCTCAGTGAAATCGTGTGGGATAAGTTCAGACCAAACACTGGTTGTTTTGAGCCCCTCCTGCTGCATTTCCTAGACTACAGTAAAGGTATCAGCACTCAGCTTCAGTCTGTCATGTGACGTTGTGGTGTGATACGGTGGATGTACCTGTGATTTTGTTCTTGCACTTCTGCTTCAAGTGTGAAACAATACTGGATTTTAAGTTTCACACTCAAATCTCTCAGTGTCTTATAGCTCTGCTTGTGTTTCTACTTACAGGGGAGCTGCAGCAGATATTGTCAAAGGACAAGCATCCTTCATATTCAGCAGAGTTTTACTCCTCCTACATCAACATCTTGTTAGGCGTTTTCTACTCGGTTTGTCGGGACCTCAGAGAACTGCGCCACCTGGTCAGTTGGTCTCACTAAACAAATAATTCAAGCATTGTTCTCAGTGAAGTAAAGGTTTTACTGCTTTTTTTCTAACAGGCTGCTCTTAATTTTTCAAAGTTCTGTGAACCGCTGGAAGAAGGCAAAGGTATTCGAGAGTCACTATTGACCAGTTGCACCAGTAAATGTTCGAAAACACTTTTCATTGTACAATATGTGTGCTACTTGTTGAAAATCTGGTATTTGCGCATTTATTTGACCAACTGTGGGAAAACTCAAAAGTAAATATAGCAAATTGTTATGATGATGCCTCAGCTTGTTTTCTCTGTTCCTAATATGGGCTTATAATATCTGGGGAGAAAAGAGTGTGTGTAACTTGCATGAAATGTGTTTATTCTTCAGTTAAAGAAAGTGACACACACAAATTGTGGAGAAACATTGAGCCTCATTTGAAAAAAGCCATGCAAACAGTTTATCTTCGAGAGGTGTCCAGGTTTGTATTTGTTTTACATTACTTGGAGTGAAAACATTTTTGGGTTGTCCTTGTATTTATTTAAAATCTGTGCTCAGTCTTCAGTGGGAGCAGATGCAAGGAATGGAGGAAAGGGAAGTCGGAGCCGTGAGAGGTATTGTTGACGCCATCTAAAGTGAAATTCGGATTTTTATTTGATTTACTTATAAATTAATTTAGAATATGTTTTAATTATGTTTGAAGGTTTATCAGCTCACGCTCATGTCGAATTGCCTTATTACTCCAAGTTTTTATTGATTGCTGCTTACCTGGCATCATACAATCCAGCTCACACAGACAAACGTTTCTTTCTAAAGGTACAAACTTGATTAAGAAGTAACAAGTGTAGTATAAGTTATTGTAAGTTTAATTTGTATTTTTATTTATTCCAACAGCATCATGGTAAAATAAGAAAAGCCAATTTTTTGAAGAAAAATGAAAAGGTAACATTTCATAAACTTTTGATTTTTTTTATTTTTTTTTTTAGTTAGTTTGTTAGAATAGTATAGCAGTAGCAGTATAGTATGTTTAATGGTTTATTTATTGATTATGTCCAGACTAGTAATCATCTCCTGGGACCTAAGCCCTTCCCTCTTGACCGCATGCTAGCAATCTTCTACAGTGTTGTGGACAGCAGAGTGGCCCCCACAGCCAGCATATTCTCTCAGGTCTGAATTTATCAACTTTTGTCAACTTTACAAAAACCCTTTGAAGGATACGCTATTTTTATTAATTGTTTGCATTACGAGAATAACTGCAAAAGTGGTTATATTTATTCAGGCTACATTCAACATTCAACCTGTGTGTTTAGATGACCTACAGACCTACAGTCCTGTCCAACTGTATATTATATCTGATATCTGTGTAACGTTTTTCAGTAAGTGGGGCTCAGTTTGGTTTTGTCCGACTCTAGATCTCCTCTCTGGTGACCCTGCAGCTACTGAACCAGGTCAGCCACAATGACCAGCTCGATGCCCCTAAGTACAAGTGTGCTGTTTCTCTGGACTTCATTTGTGCCATCTCCAGGTATGTAAATGTTTTAGTACACAACTGATTTACAACTGACTGTGGAAAAAGACTGCTCTAACTATATTTCTAACTTATGTTTTTCTAGGACAGTCAACTTTGATATTGTGAAGTATTTGTACGACTTCCTTTGAGGCTGCTGAGCAAAAGAAGAGCTGACACACATTGACAGTAAGACATAAGGAGCTTTGCACTTGAATGCACTTAAGCACATGTGAAACTGGAGCTCAGACTGTTCAGACTGGGTCCTGTTAAAATAATCCAGCTATTGCACTGACCTCTAGTGGCGGCATTATATGTACAATTTAATGTAATGTGTTCCTTTGGAGGAAAAAATAACACTTACTATTTCATGTAATAGTAGAAAAATAAAGTTATTTTGATAATAAATGTGTAATTGCCATTTTCCATTAATAATATATTGATATGTCTCTGGATAAAAGAGCATTGTACCGGGCCCTCATCTGACAAAAGCAAACTGACACAACTGCAGGTGAATCACTGACCTTGCTCGCAGCTGTTTGCTAACCTTTTTCAGCCAGTTTAGTAACACAACATACAACATACATGGTGCAGTTGCAAAAATACAATGTTTTTATATTATACATTTTGACCATAAGTTCCTTTTTAGGTAGGTAGAGATTTTAGCTAAAAAAAAATTCAGCCTGTCTTTTGCCCATTCAAAAGATCATACTTTTGTTGTTAATTGCTATGGGAACAGTGCTACATTTTCACTCTGTAACCTATGGATAAGTCTCAGTTGAGTTGACTGATGTTCATATTGGTGCAATGACTTTCACTATGACTTAATTAAAATTTGCCCAAACCCACGGCACATGCAACGACAAATTAAAATTCAAACAGATAAAGATGTTAATGTATTTTATATAAAAACAAAACATTGTCAAATATACAAAAGGACACTGACACAAATGGGAATCATAGCCTCTCTTGAAAATCAACAAATAAGGTTGAATAACAGTTTAAATGGAAACACAAAGCTGTAAAGTGCAAATTATTTCCTTGCAGTTTCTCTTCATCCCTTCATCTCTGATGCCAAAGTGGCCTTGAGCTCAGTATCATTAAATGACCACAATGAGACACTGTCCAGTAATTAATTTCTTACACAGTGTCACACTGCTGACTGTCATATGATCAGGACCTAAATGCTGCGTCTTCTGTTGTGGATCATCGCCACAATGTGAGTGAGATCCAAACTCTTCATCATCACCTCCATAAAGTCTTCATCACTGCGAGCTCCAGCTACAAATTCCTCTAAGGACAGTTCACCTGTGAGGACAAAACTGTTTTAGGAAATCTGACTTTGATGGTATTTCTTTTGTTCTGTCAAACTTTCCCTCATACACTGTGTGTGTGTATATATGTTCCTACACTTGAGCAGAGCAGACTCACCATCTCCGTTGATATCGATCCTGTCAAACACTTTGTTGGTGAATTCCTCAGCTGTACACTCCTGATTTTCATTTCCATTGATTGCTCGAATCGCCTGAAGCAACAAAGACAAATGAGCTGTGGCCCGAGGCGGTGCAGAAAATCACAAACGTCAAATGTAAATGTTACCTTTATGATGTTGAGCAGCTCGTGTCGGTCGATGCAGCCGTTGCCATCCACATCATAAAGTTTAAAATACCAGCGCAACTTGTGCTCCATCTTTCCACGCATCACCAGACTCAGGGCAGCTACATACTCCATAAAGTCTATGTAGCCATCCTGTTGAGTAAAGAACAAACATTCAGAAGATTAAATTAAGTCTTTCTCTGTTTATACCAAAGATGGGCTTTTCAAGGGAAATGGAGTGTGCCAGAATGGGGCATTAACTGCAAGGACAGTTTGCTTCCCAACAAGAACAAGAAACTTGGCTTCAAAGCATTGTCTCAGATAATCTACAGTTAAATCATGCATATGATTACTGCAGTGAGCTGTAGGGAAGACTAAATATAGCAGTGCAGCTTTTCGACCTCCAGTGACCCTGTCTCTCAACAAGACACTTCATAAGACCAAGATCTTGGTCATGACCTTGTATTAAAAACTACTGTTTGAGCAAATATTAATTTGAGACTGAACTAATTTTAACATTGAATTATAAAGGTTATAAAACCAAAAACACAAGATGCCTTCTGTCATGTGGAATATTAACATTTTGCTAGATGGCTTCAAATATAAACTGTAGAAAGAAAAATTATTGTTTTAATCAGAAAATAATTTTAAAATCCAGGTCAAACTGTATTCCTTAGCTGTGACTCCTAAATGGAATGCCTTACCTTATTCATATCAAATGTGCGAAACATTTGTTCAATGTAGGCATTGGCCTCCGAGTCCAGTCCCCTCAGTCCAAAGAACTGTTTGAACTCGTGCAGAGTGAGCTGCCCCGAGGGACACTCCGTCATGAACTTCTTATACCACAGGTGCATCTCCACGGCCTGCAGGTCGTCCACTGTACAACCGTTTGAGTTCCCCATTTCTGCCGAGAGCTGGGTCAGGACACCTGACTGTCCAATTGGTCTACTGTGAGGCAGAGGGCCTCCCTCTTCACAGTCACACACTGGACATAGGGTGAGCTGTCCCTCTGCTGGGGCGCTTTTATAGTGGACTCAGTTTGGAGGTGAGCCCCAAGTGCCCTCCTTCAGTCTGATCACTGTAATCCTGAAACTGACCTATGAGGAGCTTAGGCGTCCTCATACTCAGACATGTTCATGTTGATGTGCTGACACATGCAATAATGTGCTATCCTTGTGTCACATGGAGACAGAGGACATCCACACATGCACGTGAGCTGATGGTTTTAAGCTCAACCTGAGACCATGTTGTTTCAAGCCCTTCAAAAACAACAAATTAGTTGAGAATTACAAAAGCTCTGTGTATAAAATGTTATTTCAGACATAAGTAAATCCTGATCCTGGAAACAATTGTTGTTGAAAAACCAAGTCTTTATTTAACACCAATATGGGATCATGGGGGATAGAAAGCTAAATGCACTGTTGTTATGGCTAAAGTACATTGAGCCATAACAAACATAAATGCAGCCTATGTTAGATTCAATAATATGTTAATACAAAAATGTAAAAAAATTACAAATATTAAAAATACTTCAGTTATCGATGTCAGGTTTAGTGTCATTGCTGAAATTGTCAAGTTAGGTTCCATTGCCAATACATCACACAGCACAACTCATATAAAATATAAACATGCAAAAGGGTTTTAAAGACTTAGCACAGTAAAAGAAAATCTCTATATAGTGATTTGTTCCTCTTCAAGCTTATTCGTGTGGCACACTGTTGCCACAAGAAACAATACAAAAAGTAAGTACATAGTTATATAAAAATACAAATCAAAACTTTGGTAACTTTTTGTTACTTTTTTAAAGAAATGCATCTTCTTCAATATTTGTGTGGACTGCAGCATGGCTAAGGTTGCATGATCATACCTGTAAACATTGCATCAGTTATTGTATCATGGCACCTATAAAGAAATGTCAGTTTTCAAACTGCCAAAACTATAGCCCAATGAGTCCATATCTTCATTAGAGTTTCACTAGATAAAAATAGGCCTTATAGTGGCCTAACACAAGTGTTATAATAACCGACTTCATAAGGCATCGTTATCCTTCATGTTGGATGATAACAGTATTTAAAGTCTCACATTTACTTCATTATCCCCCTGGCTGCATGTCAGAGGCTGGGCACACCTCTCTGACCCCGGGGGCACTTCTCCTCCGGCCCCAGGTCAGGAGGCTGTAGATGGAGTCAAACATAGAGGCGGTGTAGCG
>KN473963.1:31109-47726 GCA_000787095.1 Periophthalmodon schlosseri | reverse complement strand
AGATCCAGCGCAGCGCCTCCACCATCCACTGCGCAGAGCGGCCCACGAAGGCCGCGAACACAGTGGTGTAGTGGGCGAGCAACAGCAGGCTCCTCCCCAGCTGTCTCCCTCTGTTCACAATAAGGTTCACTCTTGGGTCGTGCACAGCCATGTGTGCTCTTTACACTGAGAGAATAGATAAGTTTGAGTCTTTCATTCAATAACACATTTTTGTTATGGATAGTTCAGTTGCAATTGTAGACGGCCCCTCTTTACGCAGCTCCTCCGGGTGACCAATGAGCGCAGAGAAAGTTTCGTTTCCGGGAGTGTTTGGTGATGTGGCTATGCTCTGAGAAAACCAGCCGAGGAAATAAACCCAATAAACGCAGAACCATTTAGGTGGGCAGCACTTGAACAGGTGAGTCAAAGTTAATGTTTCATATTTTTACGCACTGTGCCACTCCATCGACGTCTTGTGCCAGAAAAGAAAACGCAAGGCGGAGGGTTAAAAAGCTTCTTATTTACTTGTTATTGACGCTCTCCGCTAGCATCAGCTAACTCAAGTGCAGCTCGGAAACCATAGCAAGAGTAAAAATCAGTGTGATCCCACAGCATCTCGTTCATACCTTTTATATGGATCTTGACACACGGCTGATGCATTAAAAGTCTTTGGTCCCGGGTTGTAATGAAACATCTCTGTCCATTTTTGGGTTAGCTTGCTAAAATCTTTGCGGTGCATAAAACGGACCACGCAGCCGCAGTGGTCTGTAGTTGTCTCGGTAAAGTTCGACAGATTTCGCCAACATGGAGGGAATGGGAAGGTTCCTCCCATGGGTCTGCCACCAAAGTGTCAACTGATTATGTAAATTTAAATAAAAGCGAAATTACACAAAGTTTACCCCACACATGGTTAAAATGCGAAAAAAGACAGCAAAATAAAGAAGCATCTTGTAGGCAACGTAAGCTATTATAGTTATATCTATTAAATACATCTACTGTAAAAGTGTTATTAAATAATGTTTTTATCCTTTTTATCAGTGCCACCTCAATGTTGAGCCGTCTGGCAACTGTTCTCCAGGAGCTCTCTGGAGAGGAGGGCACTGATGGAGACTCACAGGTTTATTTTTATTTATATATATTTTTTTAAATATACATATATTAGTGTATGTGTGTGTATAAATATATGTATATATATGTATATGTATGTGTGTGTATATAATTATACATTATATATATATATATATACACACACACACACACACACACACACACACACACACACACACACACACACACACACACAGTGTGTGTCATCCATGTTTAAATGCATCTTTGCATTATCTTGTATTTTCATTATAAGGGTTTAGTTGCTAAAAAAAACTACATTGAAAAACATGTATTATTTCTGTGTGTGGATCCGCCACTCTTCACAAATATGACCAGTAACTTAACCTCAGGGTGTTACTGCTTGTCTCCAAGGAGATAATGGCATACTGTGGAACATTCCAGGTAATGGCAGTAACATCTCCATGTAGAGAAGGAGGTGGCAGTCCCTCCATGGGAAAAGTTACATATTGCACTTTGAATTTTACTTTGTTAAAAAGCTACTTTAAACAACAATGAGCAGACAACATAAAATGTACATTGACTTTTCCGTCTTCTTCTTTTCCCAGGGAGTACTTGAGCCTAGACTTCCTGCTAGTGATGATCAGGCCTCTGAATCAGAAGTACCGGAGGAGGCCATGGAGAGGCTGGCCCACTTGGAGCAGCTTGTTGTCCAGCTGAAGGAGCTAATCCGGGATAAGGACTCTCAACTGGTGCAAAAGGACACAGAGCTGGCCAATAAAGATGCACAGATTAAGGTAACATTCTCCTGGGCTTGGTTTTATTAAAGACCTGTGCTTTTTTGATTGGATAATCAGCTTGAGAACCAAAATACCAATTGAAAACATCCACAATTTGGTCATCATGCTCAATGTTTTTTGGAAGTTTGAATAAGTCAACATTACAGTTGTTATCAGTAAAGCCTGTACAAATAAGTCATGTTTGTCAAATTTGAAATACCAATTATATATACCCTCCCTTTTTAAGTCTATTTAAGTCCAACTTTACAATTATTTCCCCCCCCAGAGTGAAAGTGAAGCAGCTGAGGCTCGCTTCACTAAACTTAAGTTACAGGCCAAAGCGAAGATGGCATCTCTCACCAAACAGATTAATGAACTGAAGGGACATGAAGGCGCAGCAGTAAGTTAACTTTGTAGTGGTTTTATTGTTAGTACATTTGTCATGGATAACATTTTTTATCATTATTATTTCTTTGTCAGACACCAGACAGCTCATTTACAGGAGCTGGTGGGGCTTCAGAGGAGGAACTGCAGGAGCTCAGGACTAAACTGAGTCAAGAAGAGGATGAAAAAAAGAATCTCAGAGACAAACTGCAGGCCACAGAGCAACTTCTACAAGAAAAGGAGTCCACTCATGCCGAACAGGTGCGATGAAATAGTTGCAATAACTAAACTAAAGAAACTACCCCGAATAAACCGTGCCAATAATGTGTTTTTTTTCAGGTTCGAATATTGCAGGCTGTTATCTGTGAAAAAGATGTGCGTTTTCAAGGACAGATCCAAAAACATGAAGAGGAGCTGCTAAGGGTCACATCAGAGTCTCACAGTACTGGAGAACTTCAACAGGTGTGGCATAATATTACTTCTATCTGTGTTTTAGGTATGTCTGGCCTATATAATACACCAGTGGTTCCCAAATATTTTTGTCTGAAGTCCCCAAGCATAGTGTAGTGTAGTATATTATCAATTATTACTATTAGATTGTCTTATTTTAATGATATTGCTGTCCAAAATCCTCCAAACTATTCTAAAGGATGTAAAATTTAGTACATATAACTAATTTCTGTTCAGATACTATTCAATTTCACCTTCTTTTAAAATCGAATCAGTCAAGTGGTTGAGTGCAATAGTGCAATACACTATTATAAAAGATACATATTTGTTAATTTTAAAAGATATTAGAGAGATTTTGTTGTAATTATATTTTGGGTGTGAAAGTGTGACAGGAAAGTTAAAGAATTGTAAAGCTGTAAAAGGGACTATATCCGCATTGGTTTCTTGTAGGTTAATCTTTCACTACAGTCAATATGCAGTCAGTCTGACCTCTCTGTTGTTGCTGTCTCCAGGCCCTTCACGCGGCCCAGCGAAAGTGTGAGGAGCTGGAGGAGACGGTGAGCTCTCGATCTCAGGTGTTGGAAATGTTGCAACAGGAACTCAACAGTGCAGATCAGCAAAAACAGGTGTGGTTCCTGTTTAACTGGATGTCATGTATTTGTATGCAGAATGATATCTGGATTAAAGATATTATCATTATCGTTTTTGAAAACATTGTTATTTCTTTAACAATAATTTGATGTGATTTGTTGTTTTAGAGACATACTGTGCAAAATTTGTGCAGAAATGCTTTTACGGTGTTCACTTATCATTAGCATATTCAAAGTTGTATTTTGATTGATTCACACATCTTTGAGTAATCCTGTATTGTTTTGAATTCAAGGCTTCAGTGCTCAGAAAATTCCTGTTTTCATCTACACCATATCTCCACTCAATTTTGTCTGTTCTAAAATGTCACAGAGCTACTTTTCAACATTCCACTATGAATTTGTTTTATTAGACAGTTTTAGATTAATATTGTGGTTTACAATGAACAAAATGTAAAATCATCTGCTTATGCTATAGTTCAGTAGTAGGTACCTGGGAAAAAAACATAATATGTCTGTTTAAATCCTAATACCCTCATGTGCTGTTTCTTTTTTTTTCCCCAGATCTTGACTACTCAGTTCCGTCAGATGGAGCAAGAGCTTGCAGAGTCTGTCAGATTGAGAGAGGTGGAGAGGCAGCAGTTGACACAGGCACAAGCAGAAATCTCCTCCCTGAGACACAGCCTAGATGCCTGGGAGGCGGAGAAAGCTGAAATGGCCAGGCTCCAGAGTGAACTGGTAGCATTGAAGGAGGCAGAGCTTGTTAGTCAGGAAGCTCTACAAAAGGAAAAGACGGAGGTTGCAAGACTGGAGCAGGAACTGGCTCAACTGAGAGAGTCCAAGGAGGTGCTGGAGAGAAGCCAGGCAGAAATGGAGCGTGTAGACAGAGAGCTGAAGTCAGTTAGGGAGGCAGAGGCAGAAAGAGGGTTCGCTTTGGAGAGAGAGAAGTCAGAAGTGGACAAGCTCAACAATGAACTGACTACACTCAGAGCAGAGCATGAACAGTTACAAGAGCAGAGTACAGCGCTGAATGAAGTTTGGAGGCATTTACAGTCCCTGGATACGGGAGGTTGTACAGCAACAGATGAAGGCCCTGTTTGCATTGACCCTACTGTGTTAATGGAGACTGTACAGTCCATTGAAGCTGAGCTCTTAAAGGTAAAACAGAAACACAGTGATGGTGAGAAACAGTGTCTGGAGCTTACCCACAACATTGATATCCTTCAAGGTTAGGGTTTGTATAATTATAAAACATGCCATGATTGGAGGGTAATTACATGAACAGGTTATCTTCTTATTTTTAGAGCAATTGGACAGACACACTAAAGAGAACGAGGAAGCATCATCCAAAATACAGCATCTGGAGCAACAAATTAAAGAGGTCAGTGACTACAGTGGGTTTTGTCCTGATGTTTTACCTCAGCATATTCAGCTGTAGGTTAGATGCATGAACAGGCAGGTTGGTTTGTAAATCATCAAAGATTTAAAGTTGTCCCTCAGACTCAGACTTGTTCTCAGACAGGACTCATCTGAAGCGAGGTCAGAGACTGCACACACCCACAGTGTCTAATCCCTCTGCACTGATCCGCTTTTGTGTGGACTATAGACCATACCCCTACATGCAATTTGATTTTTGTTAACAAAATGAGGTTATATTTTATATTTGTTTTTGGTTTTTTTTTTTTCAGATATCTGAATCTGGTCATGCTGGATCCACAGATGCAGATACTTATAGAGGTATTACATTTCTATTTTACACACTATAGGGCAGTGAGAAGACATAAAGATAACAAATCAGTCAACAACTGAACTAAAATGTTAAACTATGCAAAGTAAATACATTATTTTATTTGTTTTTATTTTTACAGAGCGCATCTCTGCCTTGGAAAGACTGTTAATGGAAAAGGATGATGAACTGTCTGCTTTTAAAGCTTCTCTTGCCCAGAAACATGAATCTGTTGAAGTTACAGAAGTTCAAATTCCAAAGCATACTGATGAAAACAGTGCACCTGCTCTTCAGGACCTGCTGGAGGAAACCCAAGACGAGGAGACTACTTTAGTGGCTGAGGACACCTCTGTTCTGTCTATGTCTGCCGATAATGAGAGCAGTCCAGAGCTAATCGGGACCCAGTCGGAGTCCCCAGAGGAGTCCAAAGCCTCTTCAGATGAGATGGTGGCAAGCAGTGACTCGGAGGTGGCCCATAGCAGCTGGACGCTTCTGGAGGCTGTGAACCAGGAGGGGGGACCGGAGTGGCCATCTGTGTTGCAGGAGTTCAGTCAGCTGCAATCGTCATGGGAAACCACAAGCATGGAGCAGGAGTCGTCCACAATTCAAATCGAGTCTTCATCAGTGATTATTCATGAGACCGTGGAGGTTCATCTGAACCAGGACATTTCTTCATCTTCAGAGCAAAATGTCTCGTCTGGCCAGGTCTTTGCTCAGGTCTTAGCTGAAGAGTTACAGAAAAGATACAGCGAGCTGCTGGCAGAACTGCAGAGGCTCAGGCAGGAGACTGGTGAGTCTCAGAAGAAAATCTGTGCTTTGAAAGAGGAGACTGATGCACTTATTGTTGCTAAAGAAGCTGCAGAATCTCAAGCATCCCATTTTGAACAAGAGCTTAATACTGTCAGAGAAGAGCTGGATAATGTTGTTCTGCAACATGGTTCTGTAAAAGAAAAACAGCAAATTGAAATGCAACTTTTAGAGGAGCAAATAGACATTTTAAATAATCAATGTAAAGAGAAGGAGGAAAAGATCCAAACTCTGAAAATAGAACTAGAATCTGCGCTGGAGTTGTTGACGGAGCAGCAGAGCCAGGCGCGGATGCTCAGTGTCCAGCTGGAGGACAGAGAGCAGTTCTCCTCTGAGCTCGAAGAGAAACTGAGGGATTTGGAGTCCTCACAGAGCAACAACAATGAATCACTATTAAAGAACGACTCTGAAATCAGTGAGCTGCATCTACGCTTGAGTGAAAAAGAGCAGGAGATTATAGCGCTCAATGATAGTATGTCCGCTAAACTCATTCAAGCACAAGAAGAAAGAGCATTGGTTGACAGTGAAATTAATAAGTTGAAAGAGGAGATACAGGAGCTTAGAAATGTAGTGGATGATAAAGAAACTAGTCATGGCCTAACATCTCCAGATGAAGAAACTGTGTCATCTTTACAAAGAGAAAAAGAAGAGCTGCAGACTCAACTTAACAACACTAAGAAGAAATTACAGGTGGCTCTTGTGCAGCGCAAAGAACTCATGAAAAAAGTGGCAAATCTAGAAGAAAACAAGGTTGCTGACCAGGATGTTATGGAAGAAAAGCAAATGGATAAGCATGGAAATAAAGAGTTTAAAGAAATGGAGGCTAAGCTTGCTGAACTTGAAAAAGCTTTGAAAGAAAAAGAGGAGGTGGTTGAGAGTCTGGAGCAGAAGATAACCCAACAGGACCAGGTTCTTGCAGAGACACTTGCTCTAAACAGAAAATTAAGCTCGGAAGATGAAAGTTCCCAGCAAATGGATAATCTGAATATGACAGCGTTACAATCACAAGTGGCCTCTCTTGAAGGGGAGTGTGATGTGCTTCAAAAGAAACTCCAAGAAGCCCAAGAATCACGCAAAGACACGCTCCGTAAAGCAAAAGAGAAAGACCGACATCATCGTGAACAACTAAAGCAAATGAAAGAGGAGTACTCTGAGCTTACAGGGCGTTTTGAAAAGCAGAGTGATGAAAATGAAGTTCTTCTGCAAAAATTGAGAGAATTGGAAATTAAGAAGGAGCAAGAAATCCTGTCTTGTCAAGAGCCACAACCAGAGGTTAAAACTTCTGAAAAACCTGCAGCTAATGACTGGGGACAGGAAGACTGGGTTGACTTTGCAGCTCCTGAGCCAGATACAGCCCAACAGCCCTCTAGTGGTGAGAGTAGGCCAGAGCAGAATCAGGGCTTCTCTGTACAAGTGGATGAGTCATTGGATGCACTTAGAGAGGAAATCTATGCTTTACAAAAGGCTAACACAGAACTAGAAAATAAACTGGCAGACACACACACTATTTTGTCATTCAAGGACACTAAATTATTGGAAGTAACGAAAGATCTGCAGCTACTAAAAGAAAAAGAAGTGCAAATAGATATTGTTTCTGGAGAGATGAATGTTCTTAGAGAGAAATATCAACAAGCTCAGTCTTATGCCGAAAGTCTAAAGGCTGAAATGGAAGCTGCTGTCAAAACCGCCTCTTTGGAGTCTGCCTCCTCCATCGCAGCTCTTCAGGCTGAAGTCACTGATTTCAAAGTGTTTCTTGACAATAAAAACCAAGAGATAATGGAACTCAGTCAACAACTTCAAGAGCAAAACACTTTGATACGCTCCATGGAAACGGCTGTGTCCCATAAGGATGAACTAATAGTCTCTTTACAGGAAGAACTGAAGGCAGAGCAAGAAAAAACACAGAGGTTAGAAGTGGAGGTTCCTCAGAAGCAGGAGGAAGAAAAAGACAGTGAGACAAAGATACAACAACTGCAAAGAAAACTACAAGCAGCTCTGATCAGCCGTAAAGAGGCGCTCAAAGAAAACAAGACGGTAAAGGAGCAGCTAGCCTCCATGGAGCAGGTACTTACTGAGCTGAAGGAGAAAATGAGTACAACAGAAGAAGAGCTGGAGAAGCTCCAAAGTGAACGTGATAAACTGATCAGTGAAGTGGACCGCTTACTCCTAGAAAACCAAAGTCTAGGCTCTTCTTGTGAGAGCCTTAAACTGGTAATGGATGGCATTATAAGTGAAAAAGATAATTATCAGAGAGAGGCTGACCTCGCCAAAGAGGAGGCAGCCCGCACCTGCAGAGAGTGGGAGGAAAAGGTACAAGGCATGAAGGAGGAGTATGAAACTCTGCTCAAGTCCTATGAAAATGTGAGTGATGAAGCAGAGCGCGTGAGAAAAGTCCTGGAAGCTGCCAGACAGGAGAGACAGGAGCTAGCATCCAAAGTAAGAGCTCATGAAGCATCACGGCTAGAGGCTCAAAGACAAGCAGAAGAGGCACAAAAAGAGGTGGACACAGTGAAAGACAAAATGAGAAAGTTCGCCAAAACAAAGCAACAAAAAATACTGGAATTGGAAGAGGAGAATGAACGGTTGCGAGAACAGCAAGAAAAATCCATGAATTTGTCCCCTGATGACAGAGGCCTTAAAGCTGAGCTTGAAAAAGCGTGTGAGGATCTGAGAGCTTTACAAACTGAATTAGAGGAAACCAGAAATGAGAGAGACACTTTAAGTCAGCACATTGATGAGTTAAGAGAAGAACTTGCACAAAGGGAAGCTAAAGAAAGTGAATCTACAACCCCCAGCACCGCTGCTGTTCAAGAGGAGATTGTAACTGCACAAACATCAGATCTGATTATGACCAAATCTGAGCCATCTGAGAGCCAAGAACACAAAGAAACAACTTTAGAATCATCTAACAAAGTTGCTATAGATGTAGGTGCTCCAACAGAAGAAAAATATGAACTTGAACAAATGGAAAACAAAATGAAGGAAATGGAAGCTGCTTTTGTTACTGAAAGAGTTCAATGGCAGCAACTGGAAGCTGAATTAAGAGGGCAATTAGCTGCTCTTGAACAAGATATTGAAGAGCTCAAAACAAAAGAAGCCACTTTAGAGCAGTCACTTCATCAGAGCACAGAGAGAGAAAAGAGGCTGGCAGAGGAGGTTGTCAGTAGAGAGACACAGTTTAAAGAGCTCCTTAAAAATCTGGAAACGGAGAAGGATAACCTGGAGGAGCGCCTGATGAATCAGCTGGCTCAGCTCAATGGCAGCATTGCCAGTTACCAACAGGAGGCCACAGACCAGCGGCAGCAGCTGGCAGAGCTGCAGTGTGAAGTGGAGACACTGGAGCGGGAGCGTGCTGAACTGGAGGCCCAGTACCACAGTGAGAGGGCACACACCTTGAGGCTGGAGGAGGACATGAAGCAGGCCCAGAGACAGCGGTCGGAGGCCGAGGCGCAGTGTGGCAAACAGAGGGAGCTGGAGCAGCAGCTGCGCTCTGCTGAGCGAGTCAAAGAGGGAAGTCAAAGCCGCTCACGACAGCTCGAAGAACTGCTCCGAGAGAAGCAGCTAGAGGTCCGCCAGCTGCAGAAAGACTCTATTCAGTACCAGGAGAGGATCAGTGAACTGGGCCGAGAGGCTAAGGCACTGCAGATGAGTCATGATGAGCTGCTAAAGAAACAGCAACAGAGTCAAATTGAGATTTCTAAAACTGTGGAGGATTTGAAAAGGGCTGAAGCAGACTTGTCTGATTGTAAATCTCAGTTAAATGATGCCCAGGAACAGCTAAAGGAGGCTTTGGCTGATAAAGGGGCTGTGGAGCAAAAGGCCCAGCAGAAGGAAGTAGAGCTGAAAGCTGAAGCTGAGCAGACTTTGGACTCTGTACGGTTCAGGCTGGGAGCTGAACTGAAAGAAATTGAGCTGAGACTAGAGGAGTCCTTTAGAGAGAGGGAGAGAGAGGAGGATGCCACTGCAGAGGCCAGAGAGCAGGCAGAGGCAGCGGAAAGGCGAGCACAAGAGCTGCAAACTCAATTGGACGAGTCACTGGCCAGGTTGGCTGCCTTCTCTCGCTGTATGTCTTCACTGCAGAACGATCGGGACCGTATTTTAGATGAAGCCCGTCAGTGGGAGAACCGCTTTAACGGTGCTCTCCAGGGTAAAGAGGGTGAAGTTCGGGAGGCGGAAACACGTGTGAAAGCATTGACAGAACAGCTCCAAAAGGAAACTGCTCTGAAAGAAGGACTTCAAATCTCTATTGACAGGTAAAACATTTTCTTTAATATGTTTTTTATGTAGGTTAGTATCTTCTCACATTGAGTTTATATAATGTAAAGGTAATATGATGTTTATTTTTAGTTTGGAAAAAGCTGACAAAGAATGGCAGCAGAAGTTTGAAGAAATTAACAACAAATTCAAAGCCAGTGAAGAGTCTCTTGAAAAGGAGATGAGCAGGCTGGAGGAGACCACCGCTGCTCTGCAGGCTGCGCAGAACGAAGCCCTCAGTCTTCAAAAGGAAGTGGAGAGTTTGCATCAGAGGACGAGAGCTCTGGAGGAGGCAGTAGGCCGTTTACAGGCTGAAGCTGATCAGGCCCGAGCTGAGCTAAGAGAAAGAGAAACTGAAGAGAGGCGTCTGTGTCTGAATGTGGAGCAACTAGAGGCGGATCTGCGCTCCTCCAAGGCCCTGACTGAAAACCTGCAGATGGAGTTAAACGAGAAGGAAAGAAAAGAGGTCGAGATGTTGGGCGAGAAAGAGCAAGCGGTCGCTCAGGTATATAATTTCATTCTGAGTTTAATGTACAGTATGAATAACCTCTTTATTATATAATGTTTCGTCTTTTCGTCACAGGCTGCAGAGGAGGCCAGAAAGGAGGCTGAAGGTAGAGCACAGGAAGCTGAGAAGGAGCTGGAGCAGAGAAGAGTTGAATTGCAGGAGCTTGAAGACAAACTGCGAAAAGCAGAGGCAGAAAGTAATCAGAGTAAAACAAGACTAGATTCATTTACAAAGGCCATGGGCTCTCTGCAGGACGACAGAGACAGAGTCCTTAATATGTACAAGCAGCTGGAAGAAAGACATCTTCAGGTAATGGAACATTATTATTGTTATCATACACATCATTCAATAAACAGTATTTTGCATATTTATTGTTGACTTCATATTACAGGTGATGATGGAAAAGGATGGTTTGATTCAGGAGGCTGCTGGTGAAAACAACAGCCTGAAAGAAGAGCTGCGCTCTCTGCTGGTACAGAGGGACGATCTGTATGCGGAAAAAGCCAAGTTGGCTGCACAGCTTCATGGATACCGAGAAGAGCTCAACCAAGTCCTAAGCATGAAAGAGTCTCAGCACAAACAGCTTTTATCAGCTCAACGCCAACGCATAGCTACTCTCGAGAAGGAGCATAAAGAAATGGAGAACCAGCTGAGGAGCTCGAGTGTGGCCAGGGACACAGATGGGCACAGCAGATTGGAGAAGGAGAGTCTTAGTCAGGCTGCTGAGACCAAAACACCTTCACAGGTGGCGGATGCTCCAGGAGCAGAGGTGGAGAAGCTTAGGGAGCAGCTACAAGCTGCAAGAAAACAGGTAAAAGATCTGGAGGACACTCTGCTCACAGAGAGGGAAGCACAAGAGACCAAGAGCAAAGAGCTTGCAGAGCTAAAATGGGAGGGAGGTGTGATGCGCACAGAATCTGAGAGTGCACAGGAAAGAGTCGCAGAGCTGGCACGGGACCTGCTGGCTGTTGAACAGAAGCTATTGGAGGAGAAAGAAGTGACCACACAGCTCACAGCAGAGAAACAGTCCTTTGCTAAAGCCATGGCCTCGCTTCAAGACAGCAGAGACCAGGCTCTAAATAAGGCACAGGAACTGAGTCTGAAAGTGGAAGAGCTCATCAGAGCAGGCAGCCACACAGCACAAAGTGGATTAACCAACTCCACTGGGTCTACTGGGGAAGTCTGGGGTCTGAAAAATGCTCTGCAGGCCCTGCAGAATGACAGGGAAAGATTGGTGAGTTAGTGTGATATAACATGCACACTTTTAATACTTATATATTATATAATATACCTTTTTTTTTTAACTTTTAATTTGTAGTGAATATTTTGCTATTAGCCTTTGCTAATACCCAATTTAAATGCATGTTTCCCCTCAGCTGGAGCAGCTTGTATCACAATCCTCAGAGCTCAAAAAGCAAAAGTCGGAGCTGTCCCGGCTGGGCGCAGGAGAGCTGATTAAAGTCAGTCAGGAGCTTTTTGAGGAGAAGGAGAGGAACAAAGATCTGCTGGGAGTCACAGAGGAGCTGGAAAACGCTGTCAAAGTGGGCAAGCAGGAAATCGATGCACTACGGTACGTTTGAATGATCATACTTGTGATCTTGTATTGAACCATGGCAAAGGTAATTATTTGTGTATTTCATTTTCTCAGTATGGAACGGGTGGATATGATGGCTCAAGCCGAGCAGCTAAAGCAGCAGACTCTTGCCACACTCTCAGAAAGAGACCAACAACTGCGCCGTCTCGCTGCTATGCTAGAGGAAGTTCAGCATAGGAAACCACAACTCCAAGAAGAACACTATCAAAGACAGGTATGCAGGTTAAGCTGTTGTTCGTCTAGAGTGTATATTCTACATTTAAAATGTGGTTATGTTATTATGATGGTGTTATTGGTATAATTGTGATAGGGAGCAGAGGATGGTGCTCCTGGGGCCCCACAACAGAAATCCTCTGCTCTGGAGGCCCATGCCAATCTGGAAGAGGTCAAGAAGCTGCAACGGAGGTACTACTCAAACAAAACTGTCTACAAGAATCAAATTTAAACATCTTAGTCTTTAAAGCTAACTGTAATATTTCGCATCAGATTAGATCGAGAGACTCAGCAAAGGATAGCTGCTGAGGAGCAGTTGCAGGCCACACAAGATCGTCTGAGTCGGTAAGTACTCCAAATTTAACGTGTGTGTGTTTGATATATAGTGTATGTATAGGTATAGTGTACCTGAGCAATAAATAAAAAAAATAATTGCATTTGAGTACTATCTGTTAATATTTTGTTGAATATATTCTTTCATCTACATGATTATTCATACCTCAATATTTTTAGTCACAGTCAGGCTAAATGGAACTTGGCACTGGAAGATGATCCCACTGAAACTACAGTCTTTATTGATCCACCAGAAGGAGCTGTCACAAGAGTAAGTGAAACCATTCATTTGTCATTATAACCTCTGCCTTTATAAAGACTTATGGCCTGTACGTTCTTCATACCATGTGTCGCTCCTTTCTGCAGACACGGAGAGTTGGTCCAGGCCTGCTGCGGATGCTAAGAGTGGCATTCTGCTCTCGACAGCGCACCCCTCTTCTGTTCAGCCTCTATCTGCTCACGGTGCACGTCCTGCTGTTACTCTGCCTCGGGGGATACCTCTAAAAGCCTTTTCACTGAGGGGACAGTTGGGCCACAGGGATTATGTCAAAACATAAGTCATTTTATGTTTTTTTTTCCACACAAATGTTGCACTTTGAAATCTAATTTTTACCTGTAGCCAAAGTTTACGCTGTAGATGTTTAGTATGGATTTGATTTGTTATTTGATTTTTAACTTAATTTCTCTTAACAGCTGTGATACATTTTTAAGGTAAGCTGGGGTCAGAAAGGGACTAAGTTGTAAATTTTCCTTCAACTTGAAAGGAATGTGTAGATATTGAGAGAAGTATTGTGGCTATAGGAGTGTTCCTGTGCCTTTTAAACTTTAACACTTGATATAAAAGGGTCACTTTATGTTAATGACTTAAGGGTTTGGGACATGTTTTTCTCGTCCGGTCTCTTTCTCTTCTGCTCATTTTATGCACAAAGAATGGAGCACAGTGCAATGACATTCTTTTTAAGTTACTTTATACTTTCCAATTAAGGCAGCATTTTACCAGGGAACACTGCTCATATAATGTTATATTAGATGGGTTACAGAGTATTTCCAGCAATCATTCAGTTTTATTGGACCAATTTTGTAAGGACTACACTGATGTAGTTTGTTTGGCTTAAATGTGAGAGACTGAAGTAGTGATAATTATTATTAATGATTCTTCCCACATTCACATACTGAAATACATTTTTACTGTACATTGCAACTATTAAAGGGCTGTATGAAAATCAGGCATAACATGTTGGATCAGACATAACCGTGCTTAAATGGTTATTCAAATGAACTTTTACATTAATGGGTTTGTTGTACTATTAATTTATTGTGTAATTACAGGGCATTCCCGTGTATTAACTAGCTTGTAAACATCCAACAGATTAATTAAATAACCCATAAACATTCTGGTATGGTTTTGTTAAAATACTGCTGCCGTTAAAACCAATAAAGGGTATTTTTATGTGTTAAAGAATGTATTCTGTCTCTCTTGTGTCAATTTCGTTATTAAAATATGTGCCCACTGTACTAGTAGGCCTACAAATTTGGAGAACACTTCTGACCCCATGTGTCGAAGGTGAGTAATGACTAGTGAATAAATTACGGTACTTTGTGCGTAACCGTGTCACACTGCGTGCTCCATCACACCGCCCATCACAAATGGTAAAAGCTTGACTAGAATTGACAAAGTGACTGATCTCAAGACAGCGCCTGGTTTGCTGACAATTTAAAGGTAGGGTATGATTTGGTGTTTTTAATTGACACAACTCATTTATCTTAAATGTCATCGAAAGTGGTGTCCAGCAGACTTGTGGTATTACACCGTAGGTTTTGCGCAGCAGTATTTGGCCTATAGAACTTACAAAAAGTCTAAAAAAAAATGAAAGTATAATTACAATTAAAACAAAGAGTGCTAAAGGGAAATGTTGTAGACTTGTATTTTTGTTTTTATGAAAGTGTAATTAAAATTGAACACAGTTGTGCATAAGGGACAAGTGTGGTTGGTCTATTTTGTTTTATAATGTGTATCTTTTAGAAATGTGGAAATCAGTTGTAGGCCACAATGTGAATACAAAGGAGACCACAGGGGATGGAGATGACTGGGAGACAGACCCTGACTTTGAGGTAACTTTAAAGTAAATGCTGTACTTTGGATTGAACACTGATACTCTTGTTTACCTTGTGCACCTTGTTGTAGAACGACATTACAGAGCAGGAGCAGAGATGGGGAGCAAAGACCATCGAAGGTTCGGGGCGTAAAGAGCATATAAGGTGAGGGACTACTGTTAAAATCCGTCATAAAATAGAACACACATAGGCCATTGCGGTAATGTACTGCAATAGGAAGAGGAAGTGAAGAGAGCAGAAGTAAGTCAGCAAGTCTGCCCTAATAAGGAAACTACAGAACTATGAAACATCACTCATATCTGTAGGCCTATTTATTTAAAGTACTGGCAGAACAGAGACTGAAATTAAACTTCACAGATCTTCTAGCATGTGCCAATTAAAACCTTCACACACTCCATCTTTTGATGCAAATATTAACTACAAAAATATTGTTACTGCATTGATGTCTGAATAACTGTTCTAAGAAAATCTCACACAATTCTATATTTTCAAAACATCTTGCCTTTTGCCGTTTGACAGTTTTGGTGAAGTTTATAGTTTTTACAATCAGGCCCGGGTGCAGACCAAAGTGACTGAGGGTACATTCGAGTTTCAAAGGGGCACAAACATAATACACTTCCATTAAATGGCTTTTATTTTATTATGCCATAAACGTCATCATGCCATCACGTTTTGAAACACGTGCACACACAATTTGGTGCATTGCAATATAAGATTTAATGAGGCCTAAATGTTCATAGGCTCCTATTATACAACCTTTAAACATGCATTGGCAGTGTTGCAGATCTCAGACAGAAAGTGGTGGTGGAGCATGAAAAGGTGAAGCAGAAAGAACACATTCCCAAAGCCTCCTACGGTTATGGAGGCAAATTTGGGGTGGAAAAAGATCGAATGGACAAGGTTTGTACTGCAGTATTAACATCATTTATCTTTCTCTTGACTTTTATTTCATTTATCATTTGCTTTAATGAAGGTGGCTCTGGGACACGACTATGTGGCAGAGGTGCAGCAGCATTCCTCACAGAAGGACGCATCACAAGGATTTGGTGGGAAATTTGGAGTTCAGAGGGACCGTGTTGATGAGGTCAGAATACAATCAATTTATATGTATTATGAAATAGTAAATAATGACCTGTATTTTTTACTGTAGTCAGCTTTGGGTTTTGAATACAAAGGAGACGTGGAACAACATGCATCCCAGAAAGGTATCTGAATCATCTTGTACACCAAATAGGATTATTATAATCACTGGAAATAATAACAATGCATTTTAGATTATGCTAAGGGTTTCGGGGGAAAATATGGAGTAGAAAAAGACAAAGTGGATAAAGCTGCTCTGGGATATGACTATAAAGGCGAGACAGAGAAGCATCAGTCACAGAAAGGTGAGGAATGTCCATTTCAAAAGTTAATGCTGTAACAACAAAAGATATATTTACTTGTCTCTTCTAATGGCAGATTATGCTAAAGGCTTTGGAGGGAAATTTGGTGTGGAGAAGGATAAAGTGGATAAGGCTGCCCTTGGATTTGACTACAAAGGAGATACAGAGAAGCATCAATCGCAAAAAGGTAAATACGGCCTGTAGTTAAGAAATCAGAGTCCTTCTGTTGACTATGATTTCTTACTATTTTCATCAGATTATTCAAAGGGGTTTGGAGGAAAATTTGGAATTGAGAAGGAAAAGGTAGACAAATCAGCCTTGGGGTTTGATTATAAGGCTGAAACCGAAAAGCATCAATCACAAAAAGGTAAGATAAATGGCTACTTTGTGTTTTTAGAGGACACAGGGACACAAGCCTTAATTTGCTATTCATTGATTTCA
>KN473963.1:20578-31052 GCA_000787095.1 Periophthalmodon schlosseri | reverse complement strand
CAGGATTTGGAGGTCGATATGGAGTACAAGCAGACCGCATGGACAAAGTCAGCATCTTCAATACTTAATTACATTAATATTTCAAAATGCAATTAACGCATAACTATTATATGTACTTCAGAGCGCAACTGGCTACACAGATATTGACTCTCCTACTTCTGCTTATGAAAAGACAGTGCCTGTGGAAACATGTAAATAGACACTTAAATGTTTTGTCCTTTTTATAAGAAATACTTTATGTAACGTCAAATGCCATGTTGTGTATGATTCAGCGAGTGTTGGTGCGGGTAAACTTAAGGCACGTTTTGAGAGCATGGCCAAAGCATCCGATGAAGAAAACAGAAAGAAAGCTGAGGAAGAACGAGCGAGGAGGCAAGCCCGAGAAGCCAGAGAGAGGGAGGAGGCCCAACAGCGACTGCCGGTAATTCACCTGGACATTGTAGTGCTGTCATTAATACAACTATAAGAATGCTACAAAGTTTTACTGGCCCAAACCTAGCCCAAACTAAATGTGCTCTTACAGGATTGTTTAAACTTTAGGCCAAAATGACTTTGTGTCGTGACATTGGTTCTCAGTCTTGACTATGGGCCAAATGTCTCTCCTCGCCCTCTACCCAACTTTACTATCCAATTAAGTCTACAGGCCACAAAATCTAAATGCAGCAAACATGAAAACTTGTTGCTTGTTTCAGGAAATAAGCAGAGAGGAGAAATCTCCTCCTCAAGCCTCAACTGTGTATGCCAAAGAAGACCACCACACCCAAAACACAGAGATACAGGAAGAGCCAGAGGTAACAAATTAAAATGAACTTTGTGCTTTATTGACCCTATGAGTGGGATCAGAGTATGCCTCGAACTTTCCTAGAATTATAGTTTTGAGCTTGTATGCAGGAGGAGCCACTTTATGAAGAGCCTCCAGCGCTTCCTCCACGTGGAGAGGATTTGCTAGATGAAAATGCCCCTTCAGTTCCCCCGAGGTCGGCATTGGATGAAGTAGAGGACGAAGGGGAGTACGAGGACCTATCCGAGCCACCACCACCACCTTCAGCTCAACTCAGGGGTTGGTTTGAGGTTATAGTGCATACACCTATGTTAAACACGTATTTATTTGGACTGTCACATTCAACAGAGGATGAAAATGATTATGAAGACCTGACGTATGGCCTGAAAGCAAAAGCCATTTATGATTATCAAGGAGGTACAGGATTCTTAATTGCCAGTGATTTCTTTGTACAAAATTTCATAACTGTTACTTGATTTATGCCACAGAGGCTGATGACGAGATCTCCTTCAACCCAGAGGACATTATCACAAATGTGGAGATGATCGATGAGGGCTGGTGGAAAGGACACTGCCATGGGCGCATCGGTCTGTTCCCAGCTGCTTATGTGGAATTAATACAGTGATGATAAACTTGTAATTTTGTACTGAATATTTTGAATAAATATTCAATTGCTTTATTATAAAGTGGTATAATTAAGTCTGGTGTTAAGCTTGTTCTACATTTTCACATTTTTATTGAAAATGTTAATGTCCACATAGTGAAAATTGGCCAATGCATTTGATCCAGTGCTGCTAGGGAAACCCCTCAGATACTCCTGATTATGATCATAGCTTCTGTCAGGAGGGGAACCTATTGTTCACATCTTAGTTTGAAAAGGGAGAAATGCACAGAAAGACCAACCTAACCTGGGTCAGATTAAGTCTTTGTTTTTCATACAAGGTTTCAGTATAGCAAGGTTTTTCTAAAACAATTTGGTCAAGCAAACCGTATGGGATGCAATTCCTTTTAAGATCCACTGAGAATAATGTTGATGAAATTATGGGCAAAATAAGTCTCTGCTTAGGAATGTTACCAAGCAATGCCCTTCTTTTTGCCAGAGCCGCCTTTCTTAGCCGTCCGTTTGCCTTTCATTTTTTTGGCTTGACGTTGACTCATCCATACAGGATACTGTCCATGTTCATTAAGCATAGTTTTCTTACTGCGCTTGCTGTCCATATCCATTTTCTCACCTAAGCAAAAAGTGAATAATGATTAATATGCATCAGCAATGAGGGACTACAATTGCTTAGATGTTTTACTTACCATCTCCTGTATCTTCTGCCATTTCCACATCTGTTTGTTTCTTTATTTTGTCAGCTGGTACCACAGTGGCTATCTCTTGTATGTCTGTCATAACAGCCTCGCCTTTCACGTCTGTACCAAGAGCCTTTTTGAGTCGAGCCAATTCTTTGGGGGCATTTTTCTTCCTTTTCTCTGCCCGCATTTTTCTCTTCCATTTGCTTCGGAGGCTTTTGGCCATCTTAAGGGTTTTCTGTAATACCAGGAATAAGAGAGAGATGTCAACTTAGAACTTTCGTTTTAAAAGTACACACAAATACTTAATTTAAATTTATTGCAATAACAACTTTCAGAGTCAAATGCTTTTTCACTACCTTAACTTTACTCAAGGCAAGTTAGCAAGCATGCTAAAACCAAGGTACAATTTCAGTTCACGGACAACACCAGATCAAACATCAATACTGTAAAATACACATTTATAGTACTGAATGCAGTGAAAGTACTTACTATATGTGATTAAGAGTTTGGAGTCTATGGTAGACGCAGTGGAGACTGGATTCTGCACGTGTTTACAAGTGAGGAAAAATTTACGGACATGCCAATAAAACGCGACTTGATTGGTTGAAGTCAAAGCGTCGGTAACGTGAACTCTGATTGGCTCCGATTTTTTTATTCCAGGAAGTGCGATGTAAACAGAAATTTGCGAACGTGAAGCTTTTGGCCGTAAACTATGAATATCTCGCCTAATAGCAATATAGCATCGGCGTCGCCTCATAGCCGGGCTATTAGCACCTCTCAGTCTTCAACTATGAATTCAATGCTCAGTTTGTTGGAGTCAGCTGCAGAACAGTTTATTTTGAACAAAGACTTTGAGACTGTCTTTGAAACTTGTGATAGAGCTCTGCAAACCTTGACCAGCGGTGAACACGAGGATGAAATGTAAATTCGTGAAATATTAATGTTTTGCTTGTTGATGTATTCTAGTCTGAATGAGATTTTTTTTTATATGATGATTGTCTTTCTAGGTCTGAAGATGTTAAGATTGGCTTTTGCATCTTGGGGATACAGGCACTGGCTGAATTAAATGAATGGCGTCGTGCTCTCCCTTGGGTTCTTCAACAATATGAGCACCAGGAGAAAATACCAGCTAAAATTATTCAAATGTGGTACAGAAACGATATTTTACTTTGTTAACACTTTGACCTATAGGCTATAGACTTCATAAGACTAACACACGATTTCTATTCTATTCTAATTCAACCAATGAAACAAATAAATAAGGTCTTTGAGGGCTTACTTTAAACTACAGTTATTGCCAATGATTTGATCTTGCTTAACTTGATTTATTTTTGTTGTTACAATATGTAACACGTATTATGCACTGATAATTATTATACACAATTAGATTACCAGTGCTGTGTGAATTAGGAGAATATATCCAATACTTTTCTCTTTTTCAGCATACTACTCTATTCCAAAGTTGGAGAGGCGGCTGTGATGATGGAAGTAACCTATGTTTGGTTACATTGCGTAGAAAACAACAGGGCTTCTGGGTTTGCAACAGTCATGGAACTGTATCTGTTACACATTCTCATACCTCTTGGACACCTGAAGGAGGCCCGAGATCTGATTCAAGGAAGAGTGGGAAACTGTACATTAACAGAGGAGCAAAGACGCACAGCCCTTGATATTGTAGAAGAAAAAGAACTTCAAAATAATCCTGCCCAAAATCCCTCGAGTGGCTCCACAACATGTCTCCTTAGAACCAAGCCTCAAGGTGTTGCAATGACACATAGAATGCATAGTAAATCCATGCTGCTGTCTGATTTACATTGCTGTGTTTTACAGGGGCAATACTGCATAGACTTGGAGCCATAATAAAACATTTGTACAAAAAATTGTTGGGGCCATTTTCTGGCACTTTCCATCTCCACAAAGTCTTTGTGATTGCTGTTCTTCTTTATATGCTTTTCATTCAGATGGATCCAGGTCAGATGGTTTCATAGCTATTATAAAATACTTTAAGTGAATAACACAGACAAAGGGTGTGTTAATCTTTCATTTTGCTTTCAGCCCTCCCATCTTCATTTATGTGGATTTCAAAACTTCATCAACTGATCAGACAGATGTGGACTGCTTTGTTTGGACCATATCATCATGCTACGAAATAATCAAAATATTTGAAAGATTTTTTTACAATAAATATGTTTATGTCTTAAGTACAGTTTTACATCATTTGAATTAGACTGTCAATCAGAGTGGGAAGCAATGGATTGAACTGTAGACCTCTACCTAATAACATCTTATTCTCACAAATATATTAATGCCATCAAAAAAAATTATAATCCTACATCAAAATATGTCTCAATTTAAAGGTAAAGTATGTAACTTTCTGGAGGTGGCCCATCACCTGCATCATTTCATGGAAACAGAAAGTTAAAACTAACATTTTCCATGAAGATATAGCCAAAGGAAACTTTTCCTTAGAAACAAGTAGGACCCTCCTCCAGACCAAATAAGAGTCAGGTCTGTGGAGATGTAAGCCCGCTCACTGTAAGGAGGCAAGTTTTTCAGTGCAATAAACAACCAAAATGAAAAAGGAAAAAACGTACTTTTATTTTAGTCAATTTTTTAAAGTGACACAGGCTACTGGCATTAGGATGAGACGTAGTCCAATAACACATTGAATCTTGAAATTCTTATTAGACCAATGTAATTATTTTCATGCCAGTACAAAAAGTTAAGTTTCGATTCCTAAATAGATTGAAACGAAACTGAAACTTTGTAACTCACTAGCGCAGACTTTTGGTGCGTTGTGAAGACGTCTGATCTCTGCCACAGCTGCGATGTCTGAGAGATTTCTTTGTCGTAATTTCTGTTCGTGGAGGTTTTTAGGTGAGTGCGTGTCTGATTGTGTGGGTATACAGACCACTGACTAAACATCTCCTGTTCATGTTTATTGTGAATTATTGTATGGCTTATTATTATGGCTTCCGATTTAAATACTTTTTTATATAGCCTATAAAAATAAAATATTAGCCATTATAACAATGTTTATGATGTCCCTAATGTTTCCATTGATGTCTTTCAGAAATACGGGGCCTGCCAAACTACTGTCTGTCCTGTTGCGTGAACACATTACTGCAGACTCTCTCTGCCACTTGGGAACTAGTGGAGTTGCTTGACAGGTAGGCTAACTACATTGACAAAGTGTGGTGCTATAGCCTATAAAGTGCCAGCATAATTTTCAGCATACATTTGGTTATATAGCCCACTAATCTCTATCGTCACAGGTGGGATACAGCTCACTTGAGAGCAGATGACGGCTGTAATGTCCCTCTTGAATTGAAAAAGTTTCTTGTTGCTATGCAAAGTGCGGGGCCTGTTTCACATCGAGATTTCCTGCACTGTCTGGACCGAAACGGAGTTCAACGTAAGAGCCACAAACTCAGTATGATGAATGTTTCAGTCCCATTTTGACTGTTTCATGTTTATACAGTTCACACACAACATGATGCAGATGAGGTTTTCCTGTTCATCCTCAACTTAATTCAAAAACAAACGGATGACAAAATCCTGGTTAGTTACTTTATTTCATACTGTTCATTTGTGTATTACAAAATATATTAATCTTGTTTTTATTACAGGCTGAACAGATCCAGACTTTATATAAAATATCAATGGAGACCCATGTCCAGTGTTTGCAGTGTGACTCAGTCCAAACCAAAGAAAACTACCTGCTCAGCCTGCCTCTGCATGTGAAAGAGGAGCACACATCACTGGTATAATATTCTCTATACTGTAATGTTTAAAAGAATATGTTTTTATTCTTTAATATTACAATGTTAAAACTGACAACAAAATTCCTGACACAGGAGCAGTGTTTAACATCATTCTTTGAGGAACATGAACTCAGAGACATAAACTGCTGCTTCTGCGTTCAGTGCGCTGTCAAGACCCCTTCCAAGCAAGTACGTGTAGCATGTAGTAGTAGCATTTGGGCTACTGCAAATGCAAATCAATACATTATATTTCATTTGCAGGGTGTTCGGCTGCTTTCCCTGCCATCCATACTGTGCATACAGCTCAAGCGTTACCGTAATAATGGCAGATTTACACAGAAACTTGGTTATGAGGTGACTTTTCCTGAAACGTTTGACTTATCAACTACAGTACGTCAAGCTTTCTCCAAAGACTTCAGTCAGGTACTACAGCCATATATTTTGGACATATTTGTGTATTCATCTGCAATATTGTGGTATTTAACTTCATCAATTAACTTCCAGCCGCACTGCCAGTACACTCTTTATGCAGTAGTGGTGCATTCAGGGTCTGCAGGTTTTGGTCACTACACTGCTTATGTCCGTCATAGAGACACCCAGAGCTGGTACTTCGCTGATGACAGCCACACTCAGCAGGTAACCTAACATTTTGCCCACAATCATTTAATTTCCATAAAATTGTTTACAATTTGTCATTTTTTCATCTTACGTTTTTTGTGATATCAATAAAGGTTTCGTGGGACAAGGTACAGACATCCTATGGAGGAAAGCACAGGTAATTTAAGCAGCACCGGTCTAAACATACAGATGAAGAGTTATAATATTCACATTTAGTGTTTGGGGGTTACTGAAATTACTGAGGCATACAACGTTATTGTTCAAAATTGTTTTATAGTCAGTCTAAGTGGTTTGGCAGCCCTGAAAGTAAATTGAGAAATTTAACCCAATAATAAGGCCTAAACAAAATGCCATTGATCTTTGTGTTTGTATTTCCATTTGATCCAATGTCTCACCTTGAACCAATGAGGAATGCAGCAGTCGTGCCTTCAGCAATTAGTGGAGTAAAACGCATGACTCTCATTAAAACCTGCTTAAACTGGCCTTCACTTGCTCTGAGAATGAAATTACAGATTTTTATTAAAATAGTCACAGCTCAAAATGCCTGACATCATGGGAAGCATTATTTCTCAATACACTGATATATTTATATTGTCTTAAATGAAAGAAAAGAGGTGACCGTGATCTTACCGTGAAGCCTCCCAAAACATTTGATTTGAAGTCAGAGGAAGCACTCCTTTTCCCGTACCGTAGTAATTTGTGATTCTGTGCCATTGTATTCTTTTCTTTGATCTTAGTAGCTCAAAACCATACCATATTTAGACTGCTTGTTTTAACTGGCTTACAACTTTCATTTTTGCAGATACACAGCGTACATGTTGATGTACAGAAGAGCATAAGAAGACAATAAACACAAGACTGGGATAAAATGCAACAAAGGGACAACCAAATAGGAAAACACAAGTCCTCATGTATTGTCTTTAAGTATTGTAGTTTAATGAGTTTTTGACAACACTAAATACATTTGCAATGGGGAACCAGTAGGTGGTGGTGAAGACTTAAAACATAGGATAACTCCTGGCTCAGACCACACACACTGAGAATGATTATGGTTGGTTTAACAGACTGCTTAGTAGTTAAATATTCACTGTTTTGGGGGAAATACCTGCAAAAACACCCAGCGTCTCTTATGGTAAAAAAAAATAAATAAATAAAGGAATCGCTTATTTTAGCTATTAAAACTTCTTACTTAGCTCTTCTATTTTTATTTTATTTTATTTTAATTTTATTTTTTCAAAAATACTTCGGTAAAAATGTTTCTTTCTGTAAGGTGGGTTGTGTATAATAATAATAATAATAGTAATTAATTTGTGCATTTGTCTTCTATTACTTTTCCAGACATTTACACTTAAACTTACAGGTTGTCTTATGATTTTGTGCATATTTCATTTATTCCATTCTTTGTGGTGGTAGCTGTCCATGGCACAGCTGTCCTGGGGTAGATTGACAGAAGCAAGGCTTCATGCGCAGTCAGCTCACTCACACACCACATTCATCCTAGGCCAGGTTTGTGAAGTCTCTTGCCCAACAACACAACAACAGTTTGCACTAGAGCCACACTGTGTCACCTGCTGCAGTCTAAAATTTAAGTAGTACTAACCAGACCCAACCCTGCTTAGCTTCCAAGATTATGGCCTGACCTCTTAACAGTTGCACAATAGGCTTTTCTCCATGGAAATGCTTGAGTTTAATGCCATACCATGGAACATTCCAGGCCAAGCAAGACACAAGAAGATGGCATACCCACTACCGGAAAAGCACATTTGGTTACTGAAGTACTTGGAGGTAGCGTTGCTGTCCATATATGTTCGAAGTGTATTATAACTTCAGAATTGCAGTAGAAGTAAAAAGGATGTTACTCAGGGCATCTCTGTCTTTTAGGATGTGGTAGATAAACCATGATCAGATTTGCAGTATGTAGCTGCAGTAGTGGCTGTGTGTGATTGGCTGTGGAGTTGTAGCCCCTGTCGTTCCCACTGGTTTTGAGTTGGGGACCGTGTGAATGTGGCGCTGTGCTGAGGTCTGACAGAGTGGAACATGTCTGCACTGCCACAGGCACAAGGCCTCTGCTTAGTCATCTCATTGCCAGAGCAGCGCCACTTTGCCGTACAGAAACCATATGCTCATCGGGGCAGATCTGTTTCCCCATTTGCATAATGACTGTGCTGCTGTAAAAGTTGGGGATGGCAACTATCACAATGACAAGTGCACATACATCTGCTACTAGTGTGATAATAACTATAGGCAGTCTGTATTTAATTAGGCGTTATTACTTCCAAATATTAGTCAAGTAGAAGTCATATTTATAATTGAGGCTAGTGTAAATGATCAGGTATGTTTCATAACTGCTGCAGCCACTATTGATACCATATTAGCATTACTGTAGACAAAAAAGCAGTAATAAGTAAAACTTGTTGTAAACTTGAATTCAAATATACTTAAAGGTGCTCTGTGTAACCTTTCTGGTGGAGGGTCCATCATTTACTTGTCTCTGCTTTTCCCTAGTGTTCCACAATATGGCATTTAACTTGTATACCAACATTTATTCAGTTACAGGTGTTCTTACTGCAAATAAAAATCTAGATGTGAGCTTGGTCTGGTGGAGTCCAGTGCTTGTCTCCATGGCAAAGGATGAACATCACCATGGAGACAATTAGTTGGCAGACCCTTCATTAGAAAAGTGACCTGGTGGACCCTAAGTAAAACAAAAACCTTGAGTATCCAATTACGTTCTGCCACTGAGTGTTGTTATGTGATTTGTAATTTTTTATGGTTGCAAGTGGATGTTTAAACATATGCAACATGTACAGTTTAACAACCAAACTGATACAGAAAAAGCTAAAGGGCACAGCTCTTTTGTAGCTAAGTGCTTCCATGACTTGTTTTGGCAGTATCACAATAGTAACAGTGGGAGTCTTGGGCCAGTCTGAAAACAAATAAAACAAAAATATGTCATCAGTCTCTGTTCAGCTAAAGGTCTACCAAATGACTAATATGAATGAAGGGTATGAATTTTTTCAGCCAGTGTGACAGAAGTTACAGATAAACTAAGATTTAGCAGTACATAAACAAGGATGGCAAGGCAATAAAGTCTCTTGCCCAAGGACACAACAATAGTGTGCATAGATTGGAGCTGGTATAGAGCTACTATTTTTCAGTGTACTGGACGGACGCCATACATACTGAAATAAACACAAATACAGTTTATCGCCTATAATATTATACCTAATAATACTATCAAATATCTAATTACGTGCACACAAGATCAATATTACCAGCAAATTCTCTTTTTGCTCTTGGTGCGATCACTTTGCCTGGTCAGGTCAAAATGTCAGTAAACCGCATCAGAAGCAGTCCTATCGTTGTTAAACATAGTCCTCGTAAGCTACTGCATGAGTGACGGGATTCTCTGAGCTTTACAGTGGGCAGCAAACTATTTTCTTTGGACAGGTTTGGGAGATTCATTAATGCTTTTTGGTCTTTGTTGATGTGTGTTTACCAGTTACTAGGTGAGCACACCACTGCAATGCATCGAATAGAAAATGGAATTTGGCCATTTGAGAAGCGCTCTTAAATGTTCCCTTTTTCTTGAGGAGGCTTTTACAGGCTTATCATCAATTTCTGAGCCTGACTTGAATCGTTTGTGACAGACAGGCAGCATATATTCCAGCTGTCACTATCAGATTGACCTTAATGTAATTCTTCCCAAGCCTTTGTAAATGCCTGCTTATTCAAATCAGACATCTTGATGTTCTATTTTTATTCATCTTAAAGGGAAATTGCTTGCACACTGTTGCTGTACACTTCTTCTTTCTCCTGAGAGTTTTTTTTTTTTTTTAATGGCGGTTGACCTCTTAAAGGTGCACTATATAACTTTTCTGGTGGGGGTTCCGCCGCCTGCTTGTCTCAATGGACAGTTTATTGATTTGCCAGGAATGTTGTACATTAGGGCACTGAATGTATCTATCTAATAATTATTTCATTGGGAGTCTTTATAGCCTACTGCCCAATA
>KN473963.1:7984-20489 GCA_000787095.1 Periophthalmodon schlosseri | reverse complement strand
GTCTCCTGTCTCCTCTGCACACATCTCACCTGGTGGCGTTGCATGCTTGTCTCCATGGAGATAGATACGTATCATTCCATACTATGAAACATTGTAAGCGAAGCACCCGGAGGAAACTGGGAGAAACGAGTAAACAGGGAGAAACGAGTAAATGTTGGACAGACAGGCTACTGCTTGAGCCCGGAACCTCAGCCACCGTGCCACCTTGAGACAAGTAAGTGAAGGACCCTCATCCAGAAATGTTAGTGCATCCTTAACTGGCTTCAAGCTAGAGTGCTCCCCTATGGGATGGGATAGTATTACAAAGATGTTTCTCTGTGTGATGTCAAAACAAGGACCCCTTAACAAGCTCCATTCTAACAGTCCACATCACTTCACATGCAAGATAAATGATCTAACTCGTCCATGGGTGGCAACACTGCTTCCAGTTCATGGTTACATAATGAAGCTTTTTTGCTTAGTCCGTGATTTATGTGAAGGTGGTGACCAAGGAAATTTCTTAAATCACAGAAGAAAAACTGAAAAGGAAAAGTCCTATACAGTGCCAAATCCAAATCTCAGGCATTTTATTGTACCAAGAAAGGGGCTTTAATATGCAAAAATAATCAAGAAACCCTTTCATGCATGGTGAAGACAAAATACTCAAAGATCATAGTTTAGGGTTAAGTGCTTGTTCCAATGCAACACCTAACACGAAACATTGATAATATTGTTGAGTAAATTATATAAATATAAGTTTTATCTCAAAATCTTTTCTGGATCTACAGCATATTATTTTTTCCTTTCCAATGTTTTTTGTTTTGGTTTCATAATGAAAACAGACATATTATCTACATTCGAGGTTGTTTGTTTGTCATTTTTTTGGCATACCACCTCTAAAATGCAAGTTCCCAAATAATGCTAATCATTAAATATTTTAACTTTTCTATGCAGTCTATTGTTGTTACTTGTGAAATAGAAGCATTTTGCACAGGGCCCCCATAAAGCTAGAAGCAGCCCTGACTGTCTTATATAGGTCTTAATACTTAGATTGAGAGTGTAACTTATGTTGTTAGTTCTTTACGATTCTGCAGTTTGAGCGTTGGAGTCTTATCTCTCCTCTGGGAGTTCATAAAGATTCCTGTCTGTAGAGTGAACTGCGTCTGGTCTGCATGAGCTTCATTCACGTGTTCACTCGTCTTCCCCCAGATTCTTGGCTGTCCAAACACAATAAATACAACATCTGCTGAGTTTTCAAGGAAAGGGATGTTGAAAAGTTGAGCCGCATTAACAGCAAAGAAAGTGAGTGGTTAGATCTGGTTTGGTTCTCATTCCAGCGTTTTGATTTTCTTTGATTTGGTCAACTCGAAATGGCAAGTGACACTGCTACTTAGTGGTTAATGGGGCCTATTGGTTTTCAGTTATTTCTATCTCTAAGGCCTGCACAGTTGGGAGCAGGTTGGAGACAAGTTGAAGCCCCTTTTATGACCCTATGTATAGGACCACCCCTGTCCCACAGCTCTGTCATTAGCCGTCAGTTTGCATGCTTCTGTCTCTTATCACTGAGATCCAGGGGAGGTCAGCTCTTGTCTCCAATCAGCTCAGGTTCCCAGTGCAAAGACTTGGCCTGTGTGTGTCTCTGAGTCCATCACCTCAATGTTACACCATCCCCTACATACCTGCCACCATGTCAGGGCACATCCACATGTTATCATCTTGTTCGCACACACTATAGTCCTTATCTTTAATTGTGTAATTAATTTTATACTAAATATATTTAATTGTGTTTCTTATTGTGTCATTCTATTTAAATATTTTTCAAATTCAAACTTGTTGAACAGCAAGTGGGTTTTAATTCATACATGACAAATGTTTATTAAGCTTATTAAAATAAATGCCATTGCTGATCAAATAGAAAATCAGTCAAAAATCCATTATTTGGGATCTGTGTAACAGATGAATGCAGTTTCTTGTCTAGAGCGTCTTGACTACAATGCTCCTTGCTCTCCACATTGGCTCTATAAGTAAAATTGATTTATTTTTTGTTTTTGTTTCATAAAATACTTATCTTCATCACAGCATTTGTCCTCATAAATCTCCACAATCATTTTGCATCTTAATTATAAATTCAATCTTCTTGAGAGGCTTCAGCATACAGGAATGAATGGAATTACACCTTGAGGCTAACCGCTGCCTCACGATCCCAGAGCTGAGTCTGTGATAAGCCTCCGACAACCTGTTAACTGCAGCAGACGCTAACCGTACCTGTGTGTGCATGCCAATAAGTTGCTACACCTGCGCTCCAGTTAATGATTAGCCAGGTCGGAAACAGTACTGAATACGCCTATTGAAGTAAAATACTGTGGCATGCAATTAACCCTCACTTAAAAATGTCAGTTAAAATGCATCAAAGGAAAATCACGTATTTGTTCAAATATAATAAAATCCATCATCTGAATCATGTCTTCAACTCAGACCTAATACGGACTCCAACTAATTAATAATTAATTAAACTGAGCTGTACATAGACCTATTAAAATAATTATGATTTTATTATGATGATGTTTTGTTGCGTTAACATGTTGGAAGCGGCATAATGTGACTGTATACGTGCACTTAAGAATGATATTTGGACATACGTATGACTATGTGTGCTTACAATTGATTGATGACTCTCTAATCTAATCTCGTTAATTGAACCTTGAAAACATCAACTGTGAATTACTCTAACTATTTTTGGTGACCTCAGTTATAGGCTACAGATGAGATCACAGTAAAAAAGTTAAATAAAGTTAATTGAATCTTCAAATTAAGCATATAACTTTTACATTTATTATTTTGAGTATTTGTTTGCACTTTACAGTTGGAGCAGCACTCTCTTGAGACAAACTGCCCCAGATGCGAACAGTGTGGCATTCTTCCACTTCTCCTTGGTGCCACGTTTAAAAGCTTGACCCGGTGTTGCAGTGAGTGTAATACAGACTGGGCACCTTGAGAGCGGGCTATCCTTTGTCAAACCTCCGTGACCTGCTCTCTCCTTCAGCCTCTCTTATTTCCGCACAAAGACACTCTAATGCCAGGTAGCCGCTGCTGGCATTCTTGGTGCATTCCTCCACAGGGAAGTTGCCGGGATCAGGATGAAAAATGCCCAAAACAAAGGCCTACTCTCATTCACAGGGTTTAGGGTTCTGTGGGAAAGTCCTGGCCGGACCGAGGCTGGGCGGCAGAGGAATGTGAAGCGGGGCATAGCTCACAGTCTCTATGACACAAGGTAGACAAGGTAGAGAGGTCCTCTTACACAGGGCAGTCAGCAGGAGAGGAAGCGATGAGAAGCCAGATAGCTGCACTATTACAAAGTGTGTGGTTATTAGCTCATGTTGTGCATCAGCTCATGTTGTGTCATCTGCATTTCAGTATTTAAAGGTGCACTATTTAACTTTTCCGGTGTAGGGTACACCACCTGCTTTTCTCTATACAGACAGAATGTTCCACAATATTGTATTTGTGGCATTTATTCAAGTGTTTTATTGCTCTAAAATACCTTTGAAAATATACATTCTTACGGTTTGTGGGGCGCCTCTTCACAGATCTGACCTGTAATGTGACTTGGTGGCATCACCTGCTTGTCTCCATCGAGACAGGAAAGTTAAATGCCATACTGTGGAACATTACAGGCCATGCAATAACATCTCCATGGTGACAAGCGGGCGGCAGACTCTCCAGCAGAAATGTTACATAGTGCACCCTTAAGAAAATACATACTTTCACAGTTTTTATTGTACTTTTCTTTATGTTCTTACTGTTGCATTGCATAACTGAAAGCAGTTTAGTAACAGCTCCATCATATAGCTTTTGTCAATAGTCCAAACTTTTAATTTGCAGCGATAGAGAGTTGTTGACTTTATATTTTATCTTGATTAATTCACACGCAGATACCATCTCCTAAACAGTGAAAGCTGGCATTTGTTTACAGTGCGTTTAGTCTGCTATCAGCCCAGCCTCTTTGTCTGCTGTGGAGCTCAGCGCTCTGTGTGGCTATGGGATATGGGAGATAGAGCACATGGCTAAATGAGAGGAGATCTGCAGCAGCCCACAGGCCCCTCCACACTCTCTGATGTGGCTTCAAAACTTCCTCGGAAATGCAAGGTCTTATGGGATAGCACTTAAGTAGTCCCTGGAGTTTGGTGTTTTGAATGTGCGCATGTGGCCCTGTAGTTCACATGAGTGTTTGTGCTGCCAGTTCTTTGTTGAGGCTTTGAAATGCGAAGACTCAAGTTGTAACTCTCTGCGGCTTTATTGAGGAATGAGGGAGTGCCGCCACAAACAAAATGTTACAGCAAAGCATATCGCACAGGTCATTACTTCTGTACAGGTGTGGTACGCTGATAATGTATGTGTGTCTGAAAGCTTCACTTCCGCCCCGGAGCACAATGACATTCCCACTGTTTTCTCATGGCCTCTTATCTCCCTTATTCAAACAAGGTGCTCTACTCACCCGGTAAACACTGAGCCATATCTTGTCCGTTAATCCCCTGAAGGCAGTGGTGCTTTAGAGACCACTTTAATACATCATAAGGGATTACAGCTTCGATGAAGAAAATGCCAATGTTTATGGATTTTTAACTGCACTCAGATTGTTTTAGACATTTTGTGCATGAGAATAGAGGCCCGGCCCTCTCATCTGCAGCCTGTTATGGCGGAGCAGGGCGATGACATCATACTGGTCTCGGAGCGGCGGCTGGTAATTGGCCCGCTCTCCTCCTACAGCAGCGCAGGCCAAACAGAACACACAAGTGGAGCCAGGCAATGCAAGTCAGATGGACTGGGTTTTTCCAGAGGGGCTGCTGGGGCCTCAGCGCAGACCCAGAGCCAAGAGGCCTCCGAGAGGGGTGCACCCATCCAACTGTAAATGTCAGAAATGAATGAAGGGCCTCAACTCAAAATGAAATCTGATATAATGCGCCCCAGGCCAGCTTGTTTGATGTGCTTCACAATCCGGCGCTGTGGACGGCTGGATAACTGTGCCTATTCTCTCTTATGTGACATTGCTAAAGCATTTTCATGTGTTCGTGGAAGTTTAGCGAGAGCCAACGTCAATGAGCTTCAGCCCACACAAAGTTCCATTACAGTCAGACTTCAGTTTTTGCACCTCAGAGCGACTGCCACCCATCAGCCAGCCATTGTTTTACTGTTGAGAAACAGAGTAGCATTGTAATCACACATGTATTTTCTGTTAGAGATGTTAGATCCACCTGTAAAAAATACACTTGTTTGTCCAGAGCCAAAAATCAAAGCATGATTTAAGGTAAAATAAACAAAACTACACTTTATTCATAGCCTAAATATTATCAACATTAAAGCCTTCATCAAGTTTTCTTTACTTTTACCTGGTTAAAACTACTAAAATAATAGTTAAACTTGCAGTTCTAATACAGTGTACTTAAGGTTGTGTCCCATGTGTCCACATATAATATAAAATATGTTGGATAGCCCTATAAAGCATAGCCCTAATCTGTCAAAGAGGCTGATTTGCTTCCTGTTATGTAGGGCTCATCCACTCATGTGTTTGCAGAGACCGGTTTGCATATAAACCCCTCTGTTATCTTCAAAGGAACAAGTTGTGAGAACATGTTTGGTGTCTAAAGCTTGTGTGGGAAAACATGCTTTCTAGTCATGTCTGAAAAGGGCGCAGTGCTCGGCATGTTGGCACGTGCCCTTCGCCTGTCGACATTTCCCTCTTGTTTCTTTTTCTCATCGGTTAAAGATACTTGCGAAAGGATGAGCCGGACACTGGAGGTTACCAGCACGTCTGACTTCTCAACAGCAGCAAGATGCAACTCAGCGTCTGTGGTGCAGAAGTCATGAGTCTGCAAAACTGAGATGAGATTTGAGTGTCGCTTAGTAGTTTCACTTTGTAAAAGACCAAGCACCGAAACACGTCTGTGGTCATGTACAAACTACATAATTGGCACAGTTGTAAAGGTGCACTATGTAACTTGGAGATGTTTTTGCTTTGCCTTACATGGATTTTCCACAGTATGGCGACTTATATATTCCGTTACAGGTGTTAATTGCTCAAACATCCCTTGAATCCATTGACATGACATGCATTCTTACTGTGAGTGAGCTTGTCTTTCCACAGATCTGATCTGTAACTGGCATGGTGGCAGATCTTCTACTAGAAAAGTTACACGGTGCACCTTTAAAAGTTTAAAATATAGTTCTAGCCTCGCACAAGGTGTTTATTTTTCTATATTAATCATGTTCAAGTTACCACCTGTGTTTAGCCTTTGGATTAATGTTTATTCAGCTTTAAGTGTTTGGCACACTTTGGTTAGTGTGAAAGCATTTCTCAATCATAATACCATCCCTTTTCACTTTCTTTCATAGAGCCACATCATTAAACACATGCTATAGCAACCGAGCAATCATACAGTAAGCAATTACACAATATAGTTTAATAAGGTACCCGTCAAGAGAGTAGCTTAAGCAACCAGGCCAAACTACTGACAGTTGGAAATTAATTTAGATAGATTTTACTATGGAACATACCAGTGTGTAGGATAAACAACTGAGTAAGAGTATCTCTAAAACTGCAGTTCATATGAGGTGTCCTGTCCTGTCTTATAACCTTTTTTGTGTCTAATGGCTGTACATGAGAAACATGGGAAGCAAAGGAGTTTATTCAGTCTTGAAACCTACATTGCAAAAATATTTGCATAACATGTGACCTCAAAACACTTTATTGATAGCCACAGTTAACCCTCTACTTAAAATTTACTATGATGTTTTATTAGTACTGCTGGTGCATCCTCTGAGCTGGTGGGTTGGCTGTCGAGGCAGAGACTTTGCCGCAGGGAGGAAATGATCATAACATGAGAGAATGCGTTATCACTTTCTCCCTCTTGTGCATAGTCACTCAACAAGTATGTCATGTATTTTTTGGTGTTTCTTATCAGGGAGAAAAGACTGATGTACATTTCAAAACTTGGACCAAAGTGGCATCTGAACGCTTCTGTGTGTCACGTCAAATGATTAGCTTACACTGGGCAAGACATGTACACTCAATTATCACATATCAATGTCCATATTGTGTTCATTATCCATGATAGTAGTTTTCTGGAGGAAGTGGGTCCAGCTGTTGTGGACATTTTTTTTTTATAGCCTGAACAGTTTTCAAGATAGCCAAGCTTAGAAGACAATAATTTATCTATTCGGTGAAATTAAATGTCACTCCTCCCATGATGGTGGTAAGGACTTCTCTAGCCATAGCTGCCCTGGGGTAGGCTAACGAAATGAGGCTGCAAATCTGCCCCATTGGCCTCTCACATGATCATTATTCATTTACACACCACATTCATACATACATAGGGTGAAGTGTCTTGCACAAGGAGGCAACAACAGTATTCACTGGTACTCTCTGGGATTGAACCATCAACCTTTGGGCTCTAACTGAGATATTGCTAAGACATTGCTGCATCTTATAATGTAAGATGCAAGCATTTATTTCAATTTAAATACAACCAATTACACTTTTTTTCCTTTGTTCATTGCTCAACGCTTATAGTTGCAATATGTTATTTTAAACTTCTTCTTATAATACATTGTTTTTCACATGTAGAGCTTTGATGAATTGAATACATAGCTTCACTGGATCACGATCTGAAGTATTGGAAACAACCTCAGAGCCCCTTATTCACATGTAAGAACAAATATGAGTCAGACTGCAACAACTGTGCAGATAGCGAGGGGAGCCGCACCTTGAAAGCCCTAGCAACTTTTCATGTCTCGAAAACAGCCACATGTTTCAAAACTCTCCTCCCACGCGGCACATTTCACACATTCCTCAAGAATGTTTGCTTTTTTACAAGGTCAAGGGAATGAATCCAATGCGGCATTGTGTCTTGGTCTTCTTGAGTCTTTTTCAACTTGTGCAATGTATACTTGTTTGCACACTCATCATTTTTTCTACACTTTTGAACTAAAAAAACCTGCTTCTCCCTGGTGTATTTTTGACTAACCATGAAGCCAGTCTCCTGTGCTTTCATTTCCTCAGTGACAGTGAGAGCTCAACTGTGGCTGCAGCTATAACACATGCCTCACTACTTCCTGTTATTAGTGATTACATAAGTTTGGGAAACAAAGACATCCTAGGTTGTTCGGGAAGCCCCCTTAAATTTCCATGTGAATGAAGAATAATTGCCGTTTTATAGTTGTGCTGCAAGTGGAAGATTTTGCAAGTGAATTTCTTGAGTCAGAGATGGCATTTCTCTATAAGGCATAGCATGTATTTAGAATTGAATCACTAATGACTTTATTTAATGATTTAATAATCAAAAGATAGTATGGTAAATTATTATGCAAACAAATATGAAACCATTTTTCTGTGGTGAAAGTAAAGAAGGTCACAGAACTTGTATTAACACATTTTGCAGGGTAGTCATAATAGTCATACAATATAGTGTGTTACATGTGCTTTGGTCGTGCAGTATTTAGGTCACTTTAGTGGGTGTGTTGCAGTCCTGGACAGTGCTGAGGCTGCAGGGTGATGGAGTCCCCAGAGGCGAGGCCCTGGTCCATGGGAAGCAGTGGCCAAGGATCAACAACATGAGTGCGTCTTTAGGCTTCTGCACTGTGAACCTGCTCTGTTCCCAGCGCGGGACGGCCCACAGGGTGCACCCTGTAACTCCCAGACTTTCGGTGGGAAGAACTGATGAGTTTCGTTAAAAGCTAAGTCTTTTCTCCTGGGCAGTAACTATTATTAACCCGCCTGACAGACGGCTAAACAAGGCACTCCTTGTGGGAATGTTGGTCTAGATCAAATGTCATGTTTGCAGAAGTGAGAAATTATTTTGTGAGTGTGCAGCTTGTTGTGTCTTGATTGCTCTGATCCACCTGCTCCTGCTCACAAGTAACAAAGGCCTGAATCTGGTTTGGCCAGCTTTGATTAAGACAACACCAGCTCTTATTTTCAACTGGTGGAAGTTCAGTTACATTTTTGTTTTTACATATAAACATGTGGTACTTGTTCAACTGCTCAACAGTATTTGAGATCTGAGGTACAACCCTTAGGCTGCATCACATTAAGGATTCCAAATCTTAGCAGCAAGAAGAATGAAGAAGAGGTTTATAGCTTAAAAATTGAGGTTGGGTTGATAACAGGACAATACATTTTTTATTTTTTGTTTTACTGGACATTGATTCTACCAAATAACAGTCAAGCTGTTTATTTATTTATTTATTTTACCTTTTTTAAATCAGGATAGAGTCCTGACCCCAGATGTAGTGTCCATGTTTTCGTAGTACCCAGATGTAACCTATAGACACAGGGAGAACATGCAAACTCCACACATAATCAAAATGAACTCAGGACCTTCTTGCTATGAGACATAAGCTCTAAACACTGCACTACTGTATATTCTACCTTAAATCTTTCTATACAGACACAAATACTAGAGCGTATGTGTTTAGTTTGGCCTCAGTTCAAAACTTCTAATGTAATGCAGTGTGACAGCTAATACTGTAGAAGCCCTGACATCTTCTACAGATAACAAGTTGATTTCCCTGTCTGGGTTCAGTGCATTTGTGTGTTTTGGAGGAAACACAGCAGCCCCCTCTTGGCCCTGCTGAATTTAATCAACCAATGAGATCAATGAGGTGAATTAGGACTGAAGCTGACTCAGCCACAAAGCTCTCATTATGGTGTTTTAGCTCATATCATTCGCCAGCCTCCAGACTGTCCTCAGCCCACAGCCGTCTGCTCTGCCCCTCTCCCCTTCGTCTTACAGTTTATAAGGAGCATATCACCTCATAGAGCCGCTTTCTTTCAAAGAGCTCCCGTTAAGGTTGCGAGGCCCCCCATTTCCTCCACGCTCTCAGGAGGGAAGTGTAAGTGTGCAGTGGTGGAAATGCTGCAGAGCTGAGGGGAAGTGGATGAACGAAGAAAGCAATGTTATTTGTGGAACAGTGGGGCCCGCTAGCTTAAAATAAACGTATTCAAAATGACTTACTGGAAACGGCTGTGCGCTCTGCTTCTGATTAATGCCTCATTTTTCTATAGGCACAGGCAGAGAGTGTATGAGAGAGAGGGCAAGACTGAAAAACTAACTTTTGTTTGATCCAAGGTCATTGAATGGCCAGCTGCTGGACCCTTCTATCTGCCCCAGGGATCTTGTCTTCCTACTGGACATCCTGTCTCTGATGAATTGTCACTCTTCTCATCACACAGAGGAAGCGTGGCGCTGCCAGGACACACCCACGCATGTCCTCTCCAGCCAATCAGCAAGCAGCAGTTGTCCAGCATCTCCTGCACTTCGAAAACCGCAGCTGCCACAGGAGCTGCTTTTGTGTCCTTTCCTTCCCTAATCTCTGACCACACACACTTGTGACACACTGCCCATCTCCCTCACTGCTCCGCCCCAAGACATCTGTGTGTTGTGAAGCAAATGAGCAAGAAAGCTGAGGGAACTTTGGAGCCAACTGCCAGAATAGTTTGATGGGGCCCCCAGTGCAGAGTTATGTAACACATTAAAATCTGTATATCGAGAACATCAGTCTCCCTGCAGTCACATGCCGCACTCCCAAAGCATGAACATGGTCTTTTCTGTCTATGCATGAGCCTGTGTACAGTCTGGTATGCACACATGCAAAGCTCATCTTATCCAGATACAGTGATGCCTTCTATGTAAAGTTTGCTAAAAAGGAAAGGATGTGACCTCACCCCACTAAAATCCAGCCTATATGCTCATGACTAAATCCAGGCTTACATTTTTTGTGAAGCGTGTCCTAATCCCCTCACAACATATAAACATACTGTGGTTTAGCACCCTAAACACATAACTGGACTATTAGTGCATATCTATAAAGTATTGTTAAATGTATGGATCCCCAAAATGCTAATTCAGTAAATATTTCAAATTCTTTAAGAGATGATTGCATCAGTTCACCCCACGACAATGCAAGACTAATTCATTTTCTGGCACCCAGTAAAAAACGCCTTTTGTTTAAAGTGGACCCTCTTCCTCTCCCTTATTACTCCAGAGCACATGTTGGAGAATAGACCAATGTTCTCAGAGGCTCTGCAGGAATGAGGGATGCAAGCCTCCGGACGTCAGACATACACAGTCCTGTTAGGGCAGGGGGAGAACCAGGGACAAAGTCCAAAAAGAAGAAACCCTCTTGTGTTCAAGGTCCAGACTGAAGGCCAGGCCCGGATGTGGTTATCTGTCCCATCATTGTTTCTTCAAATGTTGGCATTGTAGTTTGAATACTGCTTTTCAGTTTAGCCAAAACATTCCTGCATGGGACACATTTTGGGGAACACCCTCCTATTCCTTTGTTGATTCAGTGATTCTCAGTTTTATCTGCTAATTGGTTTTGTTCATGTGATGTTGCAGCATTCTTTTCTCTGTCTTGTGTTTTTAACTGAGTTGGCAAATATAATGAGTTTTTAGTGATTTTGATTTGATTTGATTTTTTATCTAATTCTTGATGCCTATTGTTAGGCATCTATTGTGTTATTACTCCTTTTTTATATGTTTGCATGAAACCACTAAAGCACATTCCTAGTTTGTGAACTTAGTTTAGTGACATTGGAAATAAAGCTTTTCTGATTCAGATGATTGAATTGACTGCTGGTGTCAATATAGATATTTAAAGATGCACTGTGTAACTTTTCTTGTAGGGGGTCCACCACCTGCTTGTCTCCATGGATACATGGCATTGCTTTGCCTGGAAAGTTCTACATCCACATTCCACATTGGGATAAAACCAGTCCATCTAGCCTCCATTCCATTACAAGTGTTATATTGCTAAAAAGAAAAAAACTGCAGGGTCGCCTCTCCACAGATTGGTCTGGTGGCATCCCGTGCTCATTTTCATGGAAGTATAAATGTTTAATGCCATACTCTGAAACAGACAAAGCAATAACATCTCCACAGAGACAAGCAAGAAAAGTTTCATAAATTCACACCTCTAATGGTTTAACTTCACAGACTACCAACCAATGTAAATTAAATGCATAAATAAATAAATAAATGAATAAATAAAAAGCTCTAGCTCACACTTTGTGGTTTTTTTACTTGGATATTTCAGACGGACTGTTGCTGCTCTCAGAGTTTCCAACACCAGATTCAAGAGCATGAACACAGCCTATAACTGTAAGAGAGATTTACGCATGCAGAAATTATAATTTGTTTGGTGCACAAACCACAGTGCTGGGTGTAGAGCTGCTCATAACAGTTATTCCTCAAGGCAGAGCTGAAAGTGTTTGTCCTAATTCGGGAAAGCGCCTCTTTTGCCTTTGTGGACTGCCGTTACTGTGATGAGTGGTACTGACCGCCTGCTTTGAAGTGACACACACTGATAAAGACCTGCTGATACAAGGACCCAGAATAGCATGTAAACACTGCTGTATGTGATTATAAATGTATAGTCCATTTTGTGTTTAGTTAATGCTCCATAATATCCAGCACTATATGACTGAAGAAGCCCCATTTTCTTTCAGCACTGGGAGCGGCTATCACCA
>KN473961.1:8641-25010 GCA_000787095.1 Periophthalmodon schlosseri | reverse complement strand
AACTATGACTTTTCCGAATTTCTAGAACGTGAATGCAATCTATTTCTTTGAAATTGGTTTGAAATAATTATGTCCTTGGATCATTGCAGCCAGCTCTACTCCCCTCTCTCCCTGAATTTGTCCTCTATCTACCTGAAGCTTGGCAGACTGTATATGACGATGGACAGGCACTCCGCTGGAGTCAAAATGCTAAAAAAGGTAAAAATGTCAAGTTTAAAGTGAAATCAGCAACTGTTATAATTAGGCTTATGTGACAGTGATGAATGACTGCAAAGTTTAATCATTCTTTCTGTGATTCAGGCAATGGCTATAATGGAGGTAGCCCATGGAAAAGACCACCTTTACATGGCAGAGCTGCGCAAAGAGATCGCACAAAAGTGAAGAAGCACGTATCACCCCTATGGACTGCATTTACTCCATAAACTGGAGCATTACAGAACTATAGGCACTTTCTATTTTTGTATTTGTATTAAGATAGAGAGAAATCATGTTTTTGTTATATATTTGTTTTTGTGAATACAACTCAAAGTAACATAAGTAGCATGTTTTCTTTGTCATTACTAGCTCATGAGTGACAGATCAGCTGTTCCTGTCCTCCGTTAGTGTCAAGTAGTTTGCATTTTAGTGTGAGGGTCAATGCAACACAATGGCAGCAGCTGCACCAGCAGTGGGGCCTATTGGGGAGGGATGTCCAAAGGGATGATGACCAAATAACATTTAGGTGAGCACCTTCAGACCACTCTACAGCCGCAAAAAGAAGATATTAAATGTTCAATGCAGTTTATAGTTACAAAATAAGGCCACCCTTTATTAAAGAAAATAGGGCTTTATTGCATAATAAGCAGGTAAAACAGCTTCATACATTCAGTATTTGGGCAAGGAAGAGTTACGCAATGAAATAGCATATACAAAACATATTTACATATAGTTTGAAAATATTTTGTTTTGCCAAAATAGAAAAAGATAAGGGATAAATTAAAAACAAGCAGTGGAATGCTGTGAGAAAATACTGTCAACAACAGAAGTGCAACAACACTTTAATGTCAAGGGAGCCCTGGGCTTAAAGGCTAATAAACAAGATTATATACAGTGAAATAAAAAGGCATGCATAGTTTATTATTTTGCAGTATTTATGGTACCAAGTCAAAAGAAAATATATATTTATATAAAACATTTAGAAATCTTTTTTGTCCTGTGCCTAATATTTACAAAGTTACTTTGGACATGGCTAGTTTTGCTTAACATTTCACAACATAAAAATGTTAAAGGTTGGGATTGCCATCAAATCAAATGGCATGGCCTTATTAAAACATTTTTTCTTTCTCATTTAAAAAAACAAAAACATAATCTACACAGCAACATTAAGCTGTTGTTTACACAAATGCTTAAACACTGAAAAAAACATTTCATCTTTGGAGGTAAAAAGATGGACCTCTCTCTCCAAACTCACAGAGCTGGGACCACATTATGGCAGCCTCTTCAGATTCATAAGGCACAACAACACATCATATATGGTGCATGTATGGTGTACATATGCACATATGCATATATGCTATGACTGCATCTTTCTATGCAGGCTGCAAATGTAAACATTGAATTTCTATACAATGTTTTCAAACAAAAAATTAATTGTAGCAGAACAGAAGATCATGAAAAACTGGACACAACATGATTATTTGAGTACTTATTATGTACAGAGTGTATGCACCTACATACACAGAAAAGAAGAGTAGAATAATTATTAAGACTTAAAGTTGAAAAAGCTTATAGGATTTAAATAGACAAATTGACAGTCATGTTATGGGGAGATAGCAGAAATAAATAAAACAAAAAAAACATGTTTTACTGGCAAAAATATATGGATTAATACCAAATAGAGATAAATGGCATTGTATTGTGATATAACACTTTAGTTGACTCTTGTAGAGTGTATGTACATACAACAAATTATAGCAGTAATACTGCTGCCACCTACTGTCCATGTAACTTACTACCATTCTGCACCAGTCAAAACATTGGAAATATAAAAAAACACACACACATTTATATCTACTGGCAAAACACCCTGCTTATTCACCAAACCAGTGTGAACACAGGCAGAATAATTTCTGATTAGGACTCATTTAATTTTCCCCTATTCAATGACTGTCCCCATGTATTACACATTCAACATGAAGTCTGGTTTACAGTAAATCAAGTACCACATTTGGATGAATCTCAGACGGCCACTCTCAGATGAGACGGGAATTCTTGAGGAAATGAATAAGGACTTGGTAGACAAACTTGTACTGGGAGATTGTCTGCACCATAAGCATCCTCTGTTGCCTCAGTTTAGCCAGCATAACTGGGACCTCCATGGGCTGAAGTAGAACAGATACAACAGTTACGTTTTAAATACACTTTCATTCATTCTATTAAAAACATAAATGGAGAATGCACTAACCTCATTGTGCTCCAGGCAGCTGATCATGAGTTCAGTGAGGATCACCACTCCGGTGCGGCCCACCCCGGCACTACAGTGCACCACCACAGGGGGGTTAAGACTCTTGGACGTGTCCAGCATAGAGTTGGTGTGTCTCCTTACAGACTGAATCTCCTCCAAATAAGCTGCCCAACAAGTGATGCCGAGAATAAAATCAACAATAGTCTACATACAGTAGAATGATGCAAAACAGGCAACTGAAAATCCCACTCACAGATAAATCCCTGGACGTATTCAGGACAGCCCTGCTCAGGCCAGTCCGTGTACTGCAGGTGCCACACGGTCCTCTCCTGTCCTGATAGCAGGTGTTTGACCTTTAACCCTGTGGTGGCATAGCAGCCGGAGTCAGTTCGGAATTTGGTGGTCACCTTGAATTTGCCATGAGTGGCAGAGTTGTGCTTGGAGCCCAGTTTGGGCCAGTAGCGATGGCTCTTGGAGCGACCGCCCTCCTGAAAGAAAGAGCCATAATGTTTTAGGATATAGAGACTACTACATACTAAAGTGTGAGAGAAGACACAGATGGCAGCTGACAACCACAGACACATACTGAACATCTGTGGGGCCCATGTGCGCGTACCTCCTCTGCGGTAACCATGGCGATAACGTTGACCCCCTGCTCCCAGACCATCTGCCAGAAGTCTGCACAGGTGTTGGCCAGTGGGCCCTGGGTGGCAATGTAGTGCCACTCTTCCCCTCTGATCACCATCTGGGAACAGCATTAGAAAACAATAAGCACAGGCTATAGATGAGAGAGGAATTTATAGAAAAATAAAAGACTCCAGCATTAAATTCTCAACAGAGGAATATTAATATATGATTTAAAAAAAAGTACTTCAATTCTGTTTTGAAATGTTGAAGTTGCATGTTCATGGTGGGATAGACTGTTAGTGAGAGCAGCTCAGGTTGACTTAAGAGGGCTTGGAGTTTGCTCTACATTCTTGGGGAATTCTTAAAAAGCTTTAATGCACAAACAGACTTCAGTAGTTCCTTTTCAAACTGCTGATCCCTCTACTGATAAAATATAGTCTGTATCAATTTATATTGTGGTATTGTTTTTTGAAATGGGGAGAGAGGAGAGACATTCGGCAAACAGTCAAGGTCTGAAGGAAACTCACAACACACATATGTGCAATGTCTTAAACCACAACACCACAGGTTAGTATACCTTTATATGTGAGGCATTGATGTAACCCGCATTATTCTCCTTGTTTGGAACCAGCTCTACTCGGTTGTCTTCATAGGGAATTACATCCCGAAATCGGTTGCGTTCGGTATTTTCAGGCAGAGTCGCCGTAGTAACAATACAGTCGGACCTCTTCTTGGGCACCTGCTCATACTCAGTGAAGACCTGGTCATCCTCCAGCTTCAGCTCCAAAGTCTTACACTGCAAAATAAACAATTATTCTTTTTACCACTCCATTTTATTAATGTACCATTCAGACCAAACATTTAAATACCAAGGAACTTCCTTCACTTCAGTCAGATCAGAGCAAAGATGATGCTGTACTCGTCTATTCATCCTTACTGAATCTGTTTACAGGGAGGCCATTTTTGAAAGGGCATCAGCTCTTTCTATCCCTTTTTTACTGTGGTCCTCTGCCTTGTTCCCAGGTCACATTCTTAACATACCAGTGGGCCCAGAGGCGATAAGCAGCACCATGCCACACGTTCCACAGCCCACTTAGGACTCGCCCCCGTTAGCTTAGCAACAGTCCAGACAAAAGCTCATTTCAAACTACATCACTGTTTCATTAGAAAAACAAGAGTTCTGTATAGTACATTTAATACTGATCTATATTAAAGAAGTTAACACATTGTTGACTCACTATGTGACAGTATGTAGATAATGACATTGACAAGAAACATGGCATCTATTTGCAATTTATTTACATTATAGAATGCAACAAATTATAATAGGAGTGTCTACTATTTGTGCAGACCTGCCCCGTTTATTTATCTGCACTTCATGGAGTGCAATCTCACTCATGATTATGAATTATATTGATTTCTCAAATATTTAGTTACATCTGAAAATCTCACCCTCTCGTCAGTTGCAGATTTGGTGCTGTCCTCCGCGGGGCTCTCAGGGACGGGCATCCGGGCCACACACAGCCCATTCAGAGCAGCCATCATCAGAGGCCTCTTCACGGAGTCCACAGACATCTTCTGCCTCTCCAGCGTCTTCAACAGAGAAGATCCAAGAGTTAGTTTTACAGGCAGCATCGCAACACACAAGAAATCCTCAAAACAGTATGTGCATGTTGCGAGTTAGGAAAAAAAGTGAAGGAGGAGTGTGTTTGAAAAATGAGCAAGTATTCGTTGCTCTCCGCTGAGTTTGTTCAAAGGTGTGAGTGAAAGAGACCCATTAAAAAATCTTATTAAGGGTAGTTTAGCATCTTTTAATCTGCCTCATATTGCCTTCATCCTAGCATACTGCTTCACATATTTGCCATTCTTTCTGCTATTCAAAAGTCTTCCTCCTACTTCTGGTTCTCCATCCTTTCTCAAAAGAGGCTAGCACCACATTTTTACCACTGGCCGGTCTTTGTGCACTTTGTCCCACAATCTCCTCTTCCAAAAAGGATTAAAGCTAATAATCTCTGATGCTGGTAAACCTTGTGGACAGCTCCACCTTTCCCCAGGTCTTAAACTCCAATGGGACAGTCAAAACAACAGCTTGGGAGTAAGCCTGTCACGACAATACATTTCGAAGTGCAATATATTGCTACAGAAAATACTGGAATAAAGTAATACTGAAGACCACTTTTACTGACAAAACAACCCTACAGCATGAAAATGAATGACAATGATAATCCCAGTAAGATCTTCTCTAAATTAACTGTAATGTAAACAAAACATGAGCTGCTGTAATTAAATAGGTACACACAATACTGCGTCAATACTGAGCCAATAAAAATATTGCTTATCTTAACAGCCATGCTTAGGAGACACCAAAGTCCCGTAGAAACAATTGAACTAACCACTATTAGTGAATTATAAAGAAATAAGCAAACAATACAAACAATAGCAACAATTAATAATTTTACTCCGGGACAAATAAATATTGAAATAAAAAGATGAGGCGTGTGTGTGTGAAAAAAATGCTGAGCCAACCACATCGACACCTGCAATCCAAAGAAATAATCTATGGGATTTGGAAGGTTTTACCAGCCTAGGAGAACGCAGAGCCTAGTGCGGGAGAAAGGAGCAAGTAAATGGCAGAACATATTTTTATTATTACTAATGTGTGCCTATCCAACGGCATGCCAACTTCAAATGATTACTTCTTATTTCTGTACCAAATAATAACCTAGTGTACCATCACTCCAGTATCAATCTGTTATAAATGATTGGCTGGTTCTACCTTTTTACAATACTAGTTTGACACTAGCATAAAGTTTAAAATTCTCCTTACCCTTTGTGCAATCTCCCTCTCCACGATACTGTCCTCCAGGGAAAACATCTCCGAAACTGGCCTCTCTTTCACCGGCTCCTTCCTCACTCTCTCCTTCACGCAGGTCAGGTCCGGTTCCGAAATGGAGGGTCCCAAAACACCCCCATTTACTCCATTCTGGTCCCCCCGTGTCAGTGTCCCACCTGCACCTTCGCTACCATCATCTCCATTAGGCACTGAGTTCTGGCTCGGCCCACCTTTAAGTGCTCTGCTTTGGACTTGATTAAGGTCCACGGGGGTCTGGTTGGCCTGATTGTGGTTGTGGTGGTGGTTAGGAGGGCGTATTTGGGCTGTGCTGGGTGGTCTCGGGGGACCTGGATACTCCGGTGGAGGTTTGTTTGGTAACTTAGCCAGAGCGGCCTGTAGCTGAGCGCTGATGCTGATGTCTTCATTCAAACCTGGGATTTGAACGTCCAGCTCAGGCCTCTCCTCTTCCTCCTCTTCCTCACTCTCACTGCTATGAATGAGCATTGTGGCATTGGAGAGGGTCTTTTGATGCTGGTAGGCGACAGGAGCAGTGGCAGGAGTTTCAGGGGATTTCTGGGCAGGAATCTGTTTTGGGACATCCTTTATCTGCTGGGAGGGAGGTGGCTGGGGAGGGGGAGGCTGGGGTATAGCTTGGGGTTGAGGTGGTATAACATGTTCTCGGAGAGTGTTTCGTCGCAGCAATGGAGCATTCATACTCTTCATGACCATTCCCTCCATGCCTCCTGCCCTCATGCTGCTTATCACCTCCATGCTGTGTCTTTTTCCCAGAGTGGAGCGGTGCTTAGCTGCTGCCGTTAGCGGTTCACTGGCCTCCTGTAGAGACTGGTGCACTACAGCCGAGCTATCAGGTTGAAAAGTCTTGACCGATAGCTGAACCATGCGGGTGACCAATTCAGGACTGCTACCTCCAATGCACCTGAGTCTGTGGCTGGCCAGGTCTGGGGTGCTGGTAGCAGGCCTGAAAGAGTTAGAGGGGTACGGAGGAGGGGGCCGCGACAAGTGGTTCCTTAGCATGTTAGCTGTAGCAGCGTAGCTTTGTGTATTAGGTCCTTGTTTGGTGTTAGCCAGCTCAGGTGTGCTGACAGTGTGAGAGATAGAACTTCCAACTCCCCCTCCGTTGCTGCTGACGCCTCCTCCGTTGACGCAGACCGCAGCAGGGCTTGGGGAGTTGGCAGGGCCTCCCTGATGAGGGCCGTGGGACACCGGTTTACTGTAGCTGATCTGAAACAAAGCAAAGAGTTAAATCTGAATCAACTGAGAAGTGAAACAACAAAAAAAGCTACAGTTTGGAGTACATATGTGTGAATACTATTAAGATTAAAAATTACTCTGAAGCAAAATTGTCTGTTAAAAAATAAGTTAAACGATAACTACATTTGAGAAATATTTTTTTTTTTGTACTTTCTCTACTTTCTTATTGGCTACATCTAAATTTTTGAAACCAAAAGATACTGTTAAGCTTGAGATTGAGATGTTTGATGTATTCCAATGTATTGTAGATTGTGTTTGAATAATCAAAAGTAAATTCTCTGAGCACAGAAATGACAGACTAACGAAAAAAATATATAAAAAAATAAAAAATACTGTATCCAGTCATATTACTTAGTATTTATCTGTCTCTTTACCTGTGCTGTGTAGGGTCCAGGACAGCCAGGATATGGCCCCCTCTCCCTCATCTCCGGCTGACTGTACACCAGAACCTCGGGCTGTCTGTAGGCACACGCATTACTGATGTTGAGGCTGCGCAGTGATTGGCTGTGCAGGTCTTGATGGGCCGGTAGCATGCGCCTCTTCTGCCTGATCACAGCTTCATATTCGGGTGTGGGTCTGTACGACGGGGCGATGATGGCACTGTGGCGGTGGCTGGGGAGGTAGTCGGGCCGCATCAGCTCACTTCCCGGGATGCTTAAGTTGGAGGACATGGGCGATGGGGGGATGAATGTCTGTGAGTGGTTCAGGGAGCTCAGGCTGGGACTGCTGTACATGCTCCCATTGGGAACTGTGCCATTGCGGTAAGGGAAGTCCATTTGGCAAATGTCAAGGCTGGTTTCTGATTTGTAGTAGGGGTCATCAGGAAAAATACTGTCTACATAGGGAAAAAAGGAGATAAATGTTACCAAAGCAAATAATCAGAGGTATGGGCGGGTATTTATCTCATTGTGAGGACTAAAATCTGCATACACACTCAATTCATTAGGACCTGTTTCCCTTATGGGGACAAAAATCACATCCCTGTTACGTAATTCCTTAACTATTAGAACAACAACATGATTTAAAGTTAAGATATGGTTAAAAATATGCTATGGTTTGGGTTTAGGGTATAGTTTTAAGTAGTGACAATAGTTAAGGTTAGGATCAGTCTCCAAGAAATGAACGTAATGAATGTTTTCTCTCATAGATTTGTCTAATAAATAGCATTACAATTCTCTCACTGTACCCTCACAATATAATTTCCGGCAGGCTAGCATTTATATTTTTGTTCTATATTTACCTCCTGTGAAACTATTGCACACCCAAACTTAATCTGTGTCCAGACAAATGGAGAGATGCCTGAGGTCACCCTGTGGAGCGATCTTAGCCCACACATAAAAGCACACCCAGAATGTTTTTCCACACTTTCTGTTTTACTGCGGACATGAGCACCACTCCAGCCCTGGATTATAAGGCACCATCAGTGTGAGAACAAGTCAATGAAAGACTAAAGCACATATGAGGTCACCATTTTCAGACCTACACATTGCATTTAATTGGCTGGGAGACTGTTAAAATATAAATGGAGTCTGTCAGATGCTTTGTGGAAAAACACAATTAGCTCTGTTAAAATGTTTTTCTTTTTAACTGGAAGATTATGGTTTAGATATAAAAAATACAAAGTGTAAAATGTAAAATCTTACCTTGAGAGCTTTGTGTGTCTTGATAGTGCTCTCCATATTGTGAGCGCATTGACTGGAAATTGCAGGACTGTGGCCGCGGCTTATTGTAAAGAAAAACACAACAAAACAATATATAAAAAAAACCTGATAATTCAAATGTAAACAGCGCTGCCACTTGTAATAGAGTTGTTGACAGTATGCGTGGTTTTCCCCACTAGCATATGTGATTCAATTTATATAAACTATTGTGCCATATTTACTTTGGTCATTGTCTGGGCAGCAGGGAGGGAAACTCTCAAATCATTGGTTTCATTGTTGCAACCGGAAATCAGACCTAGTGACAAAGTTTCCAACAACGCCCACCATGCCACTGAAGTTATCCAGTAAGGGCTGCCCTGACTGACAAAACTAGGTCGCCAATTCTTTCTTTCCATTCACACTCTCTGATTAGTAGCATCTGTTTTTATTTTAAGAGGTATAAACACACAATGTTACTCTAAACCAGAAGACAGTAAATATTGGTAAAGTAAAAGACACTACCAGAGAAAGGCGATGTGTCCAGGTGGAGCGCCTTCGAATTGGTGCAGGGGAGTGAGTGGGCCTAAACATTCAGCATAGGTTGATTAATTCCTTAAATAACGTTACTAAACAAGGGATACAGCTGCTTAACTGTGCAAGCATTTTTACATCTTTTCCCTATAGACTCCCTCTTCTGGAAACAATAGCAAATAATCTCCTTACATAAATAGTTTTCCATGACACTGACAACGGTTTATGCAGGTTTGGGACTGGCAGGAAAATTTGGGTTAGATCTGTCCATGTAACTACATAAAATGGACTTAACATACCAACACTATAACAATCTATAAATAATAGAATTGTATTATGCAAAGTTTATAACTGTACTTCACAAATACAGTAAGACAGTATATAATAATGATTTTGTGTCCCTGTCCTAATAGTCTTCAGCTGATCTATGGTTGTCCTCCAAACTTACTCTGCACAGATCTTGTTCTGTTTGTAGAACTTATGTCGGGATGTGAAAAGGCGAGAAATGTACTTTGCCATTTCCATATCCTCCTGCAAAGACAGAGATAAGATAGGTATTTCAATAACTGTTCCAAAAGTGCAAGGATTTTTACATGATTTGTATAACCACACTTCCAAGTACATCCCCGGGGGGGGGGAATGGGGGCACAACAGACACAACACTCACCATGTGAAAAATGATAGTGTCGTCTCGACTCGTTATCTCCACTGTGATGGCTGATTTGTTGTGTGCTATAGTCCCAATGTCTTTCCATCTGTTATGCATAAAATGAACATCTTAAAACTCTGTACAGTAATGTAGAGACCAATCTATGCTTTTTTTTTTTTTTTTTTTGAGCCAAGACTTGCCTGTGAAGCATGATCGATCTCCCATTTCTGTGTTTGACAAACACTCCGATAAAAGACACACCAATGAAAATGTCATTTGTGTAGTTGTCCTACAAACAAATAACAGTTAATTAGGTTCATTATCAAACGGTGAACTTGGGAAATGGGGTGTGAAGACTCATTTCCACTGTAGCATGTTACCTTAGCGGGGAAGCTCTCCTGGCCAAATCCATCCAGTTTCTCCACTTCCCTGATGTACCTCAGCTCTGCCTCTGGAATCTGCATTTGACTGTATGGAAAAGGAACACAAAGAAAGAAAATGAAAGACAGTGGTAAAAACAATTATGCAGTAAATAATGGATCAAGCATAAATACATAAAATGCTTTTCACAATACTCTGAAAGAAATTTAATAGAAGGAACAATCATGAATTAAAAGTGAGCGATAAATGAACAGTACCAATGACTCTTATGCTCTTCAGCAACTTTCTGTGTCCACTCCTCCAAGACTTCATCTCCATTTGGCCAATTCTACAAAATATAAATCATGCTTAAATTTTGTTGTTACAGATATGATTAAAGGCCACATAATTGTACCTTTATCTGATTCTTCTAATTAGCTAAACGCAGTTAGTATTAGTATTCAATACATTTTGGCTGCGTGTACTTATCTTTCTCTCTGTACCTGTCATTCAGGTATGCTGAGAGGCTGCACAAGAGCAAGTAAGAATGTGTGCCTGCAGGCTGCTCAAACTAACAAAACCATATTTACTCTGCAATGTGTGAAACTTACCACAGGGAACAGCACATATTCCCTGAGGAAGTCCTGAGACTTGAAGAGAGTGTAGTCTCCGAAGTCAGCTATAAAAACACATAATCTTATACATACATAATCATCAAATTTTGCATATCACAAATACACAGACAATTAAGTATGCTAACACTTTATTTGAATAGCATTGAACCTGTTTATAGTGGTGTCATTTAGCTCATGCCTTCAAATTTAGCACATCCTCTTGCTCTATGTTAAAGGAGCTCAAGCTCCTCATCCCTGGCAGATAAAACCTTTCTAAGACTAACCTTGGAGCTAGCGATAAGCTAACTATTTACATTCCCCGGAGAAACAGACAGCACCCGGGAACACGACCCAGAGATGTGTGCTGGGACTGATACCACAGGAACTCAAGTGGACTGGTTCTTCCTGTGGTATGTGGCCATATTAGGAGTGGAGACAAGATGACCAGTGAAAGAACTGCTCTCTTATCCCCTCTTCAGCTCATACTTACTTGGTCAATTAGTCACATGAAATGTTAGTACGTATGTGGGTGAGTATGTGCACCTTGTACTGCTAGTCCTGCTAGTCTGATGCCCTGCTCAACTGTGCAGTGGAGACGGCCATCCAGCACCTCCTTCTTCAGCTGAAGGTAATACTGATACCTGCAAGTACAGCAACCAGGGAAAGTTAGGAACATTTAAATTAAATAGCAACTCATACAAGTCATACTGTGGAACATTCCAGGCAAAGCAGAGACATCCTTCCATTTAAAAAGTTACACAATGCACTTTTAAGCTAAAGTTGTCAACATACAAGCAAACCTTGACATTTCAAACACTTTGTGTGACACACATCTTTTCTCTAACCTTGGTTTTGGTAACTGAACACTTGCCTCATGAGTGCAGTACTCTTCATGTTAACTCCAAGGAAATGTGGCGTATGTGGGGAACGAGTGAATCACTATTTAAAATACTTGTGACTCATCGCTAACTTGAGATGAATGCTGAACACATGCTATGTTAGCTCATCTAAGAACAACTGACATGATAATAGAATAGAATAGAATACAGTGGCCAATTAGATAAGTATTATAACTACAAGGTGAACACTAGGTCTCTGTACACAATGGATTTGGTCAGTTTTGGTTTCACAAGGTTGAACCCATTTGAAAATTCAACAAAATAGCTTGTCTACAGTAACTCAAAAGCTAAATTTGCCTGCACTTTTCCTAAGCTCTTTCTGTTCACTTTTAGCTGTGACTGCAGTGGATATTTGTCTTGTGAAGAATGGAGCGGCCACACAGGAGGAGCAGGGGGATAGGCTTTGGTCTGGACTGGATTCTACTGTCCACTACTGCTTCCTGTTTATTACCATGGTAACTACAACCACCCACCTTTGCTGTCACATGAAGCATTTGTGCACTAGCCAAAATAGAAATTAATTAGTCATAGACATTCATTAAGAAGAAAAATCAATGAAAAAAAAAAAAAAAAAGGAAAAATCAAATTACAAAAAAAGAAAAATCAAATTACACACTGCACCTTTAAATGTGCCATTGTAAGACAGGGCCGATGCCTTTTTTGTACTTCCTGTCTACCCACAAGTTTCAAGTTCATATCCTTTTGCACATTTTTATCCCCACTTCATGCTCTCTCTTTTTTGAGCTGCATTCCCCAAACTCCCTATAATCTGACGCCGCCCTCCTCCCTCACCCTGTCATTACACCAGTCGGCTAAGCTGCCACTCACCCTCTAATTAGCCAACTCCAACCTCGAGGAGGCGGGGTTTGTTGTGGGCAGGAGGAGGGTCCTAATAAGGAGCACAAAACCCTGAAATGATTGTGGACTTGACAAATGTTGTATATTTCCCAGCCTCTTGGTATGTGGTCGCCCGTGGTTGGTGCTATAGTTTTGAGGTTCAATGAAAATGACATTGTGGAGTGTCTTCATTTCAGATACTGAGTTGAACATTAGAGTGGCTATGATTGAGTGGAGGGACATAGGGATCCTTAGTGTAAGGAATGACAACCACAGGAGGGAAAAATTTTGCAAAATGAAACAAACTTTATGAGATAAGTTGTCTAATTAAAGTGTAGATGACAGACCTCACCAAAATGTAGAAAAATACTAATGCAGTTATTTATTTGAGGCTGCACTTAGTTTGCACAGTGGCTATGTCAAGAGAAGCAATTATGTAACAGGCTCAATCATATTTATCAGTTGAGTTTGCAAAAGTATGTGTTGTACTTGGAAGAGGCTATGCTAGGCTATTTGAAAAATCACATTAGTCCTAAAATGGAATTTGTAGAAAGAGATTAAGCCAGAAAAGTCTGCATCTACGAGTGTACACATTTATCTGGCTTGGTTTCACAGTACAAACTTTTTTTATTGTTAAACAAACCCAGACACAAATAATCAGTATTGTTTTGAGATCTATTTCTTGATAGGCAGAGGTAATTATTAGGCTAATACAGCAAAGCTCCTGCTCACACTAAACTTGTAAGTGAATACTTAAATTTTAAAATCAGTTTGTTGATGGCCGTAGCCTCAGTTACAAGTTTTGCCAAATTAACAACTGAAGGACACTGAGTTATTCTCTGCTATATACACTATAGGGCAAGATTTAATAATACTCCCTAGATGTATGTCAAATGGATAATGGAGTTCCATAATGGTAGACATGCACCACAGCAATAAAAAACACAACTACATTAAATATGATAACATATAGTGGTACTTTGTAGAAATAGGCCAAATAATTCATTTTCACCTGTCAGCTTCCTAGCACTTGTCTGCATACCATTACCATGTGGCAACAAGTAACCTATGTACCACCAGAGTGCGACAACAGGTGAACACAGAGCCATCCTCCATTGACAAAGCCACATTCTCCCATACAAGGAGCGACAGGCGACTTGGACAGGAGCAGAGAGTGTTCGCGGGCACTTGGGGCAGCCGCACCAGCACAAAGAAGCCCTTATGTGCCCACGCATGTTCAAGACAGAGCACCAGATGTCCGAGCAGCCTGGACAACAAGCCTCCAGCATATGGGCATTCATGCACCCCCAGCCCAGCCATATGACCCTGAGCGGCCCCCTCCCCTCCTCGCCTCGGGACGGGTCCAGACTCCAGACGAGCTGTGTGGGAGGCACTTTGAAATGTGTTGGATCAGCAAACCCCACAACAGTGTACAGCTGTATGTGTAATACTGATAACTACAGTCTGACAAAGCAAGGGTTTCAAGGCTTTTTCAACAGTTTTTGGCCTTGGTGGGTTTGTTGAGGCCAGATGCACCAGACTAGTTTACAATATAAACGCACATGAGTGAAGGAAGCAGGACGTCAGCGCACAGAACTGGCACTGTGTTTTTCAATGGGAAAGCTATTCAAACTTGACTGTGTCCATATAGCCTCCAACAGGTCTACAGTGAACGCACTTAACTTACTGGGTTTTTTTGTATGGGTTAAATATGCTTGAGGCATGTCCTAGGCCTAAACCTTCTAAATTTCATTAATTGTATTTTTAGAAATTTATTGTTAATATCCAAAACATGACTTCTGCCTGGGATAGACTCAAGTAAGAGTCATTAGTTTTACTGATGATGTGGGATGGTGTTATAATTTTAGGAAACGCTAAAATGTGCCCATCACTGTCTTTTCAAAACGATGAGAGCTGTATATTGTCGTGGACTCTTTGAAGTGAAGTGTGTAACCTGATCCATCCATTCAAGTGCTCCTTCTGCTGCAGCTGTGAAAATTCAACAATGTTGGTGGTCAAAATCTCCTGCTCTATTTGCCCATACCATAAGCGCTTTATACCAGAGTTTGACATTAATACTTAATTTTTAAAAACAAATTACAATGGAAATTTGTAAATGCAACTTTTGGCAGAATGTCTCTTTATTTCGCTGACGTAAACATTCATAGTAATGCATCCCAAGTTTCTCCACAGAGTGTTTTGATTTGCAGAGAGGAAATGGCTTAATCATTTGTGTGAGATGGGCGTAGTGGAAGACTTACTCAAACTTGTGTGAAAAGTTGTCTTTGTGATTCATTCATGGCACAGCATTTGAACTCTGACAGTAATCCCCACTTGCCTCCTAGACTACAAAGCTGTAACGTGATACCCCACTCATCTTTTTGTCCAAAATCCCTCCTTTTTTTACTTACAGAGCAGACATATGCAGGTCGGGCCCAGGGGCTGGTTAAAGCACCTGTCCCATTCCTTTGACAATCCATTTTCAAGAACAACTGAATTTGCAGAAATCACTATGGAATTTAAAAATGAGAAATAATAGCAGCAACAGCAATATGTTTCATGCCAGATGCCCTTCCATCCCTGCAGAACCCAAAGTCACCTATAACTTCCCATAGCTGGTTAAGTAAAGGAATATTATTAAAAGGTTGTATGTACACAGACAAACCACAGTTTACTGGTATGTTCCTTCATTACAGCTTATTAGATTTCTAATATCACAAATTCTGTATTTCACTGCATATTATTTGAGAGACAGAAACCATGCCCTAAAATTAAATTAAACAAAATATCAATAAAAAGTGGTTGCGTGTGTGTTTTAAAGCAGATTCCCCGTACAAGTAGCACCCCCCAGTTCACCCCCTTTTTTACCCCCAGCATTTCTGCCCCAAGGAATGCATGATCGCCTCCTATACTGCACCTCTGAGCCAACATTCCTAACCAAAAAGAAGGAAAAAAAGAAAAGAAAGGGAGTGAAAGAACAGGAAGAAGGTGACGAATAATAAAATAATGGCAGAAAAAGGGCTGTATGGATGACACTATGTGCAGGAATTGGATGAGACTTTGGAGAAACTGGAGGTAAAAGAGAGAGGCTATTGTTTGCTTAATTGCCCCTAAGGCCCCATCATAACCCTTCAACCCTATAACCCCATACACACACATACACACCAGGACCATAAAAGCTTCCAGGGGATTCCTGAAATACCATCCCCTCATCCAGGCAGACCCATGCTCCTCTGTTACCAACCTGCACTTTCACTATCAATGCTGCTGACAACGTCTCACAAACCATTTTATACAATGCCTTACCCAACCATAATGATCTAATTTAGATTTTTAATGCAATGGTTATCAAACTGTGGTATGGGGCTCTATGCAACCTTGTTTAGGTTGGACTAAGGAGGAATGATTTGCCTGTGGAGAAGAAATGAGACAAAAATTTGATTTTTTTCCCCCTCATTTTAAAATAAAAAAATGTGGACCACTAATTCCATTTCCATGGTCACGATAGTCATCGTTGAGTCTTATTTCAGACCTGGTTTAGTCTTGGTTAAATCCATAGTCATAGATCTAGTTTAGACCAGGTTCAGTCCAGGATTAATACTTTAACAATTTGCTCTGTGCTAGTTCTGTCCTTCTACTGTCCCTTTCTTTAGATCTGGCTAAT
>JACM01007831.1:0-12491 GCA_000787095.1 Periophthalmodon schlosseri | reverse complement strand
GACACTTATTCAGTTCGTTGTCTATGTAGCTGAATAAATATGTGTGTTACATTAGCGTGCTGTACTGCTATTCAGCCTGTTGTTCTCTATTTTATTGTTATTATTATTATTATAACTTGCCTTTAAAGATAAAATGTCTGTTCTTGGTCTTGGATTTTGTAAAATAAATTTCCCCAAAAAATGCGACTTATAGTCCAGTGTGACTTATATATGTTTTTTTCTTCATTATTATGCATTTTTTCACTGTTGCGACTTACACTCTTATACTAGCGACGTATAGTCTGGAAAATACGGTACTAATCCATGTGGTCTTATACTTGTTCTGATACAGCTCAAGATCATATTAAAGCTATGTAGGAAAGATTCATTTCTGTCCTGTGAATGTGACATTTTTAGTATTCATACCTTCTCAAATGAGTATCTATTTTCAATACTAGTTGTAGTATCGATTAGTATCTGATTTTTCATACTACTGACAACCCTGGTGTCTAAATAATTGCAGGCTTTCCGATTTGCCATATGTGACCATTCTTTTGGTTTCATTTTAAATGTCTGTAAACAGATTCAGAGTGAGTAACATGCCCACATCAGTAGGTCATTGTAATGGACTGGTTTGGAGCAGTGGTCAGGAGTGATGACTCAGGCGTCTGTAGTGTCTGGCAGCTAACGCGGTAATAAATAATACTTGGCCTTCTCCAACTTCAAAATTAAGAGTGCAAGTGAATGTCTTGTATAAAAATTATTGTAAAGAAAAATGATTGTAAATTTTCTGTTAGGCTGCTGTGATATTGCACCATGACACAAAAACAACTGTCTGGGATAGTTATTTCCTTTTAGTTCTCCAAGCTCTGCTGCTGTTCGCTTTTTTGTAACTCTTGAAAATGCATCATGACTTAGAATCGAGTGTCTGGGATTGTGTCAGGCAGTTGGTTTCCCGTAACTTTGTTGATAGTTATTATCAGAGGAAATGCTACGTAAATTGAACTGATTATATTTTACGTTCTCATTTTTGTTCTTATTTAGCAGCTTTTACCCATAGACTGTAAATATAAATGGACATAGCTAACCCGCTAGCCGCTGCGTTCCAAATAGGAAGTGAGCGTGGGTGTGCTTCCAGCTCCATCGCTGGTTCCAACTAGCCGCTGCGTTCCAAATAGGAAGTGAGCGTGGGTGTGCTTCCAGCTCCATCGACTGGTTCCAATTCACTTTGTATTGAAAAACGGTTTCCCCTCTCTCTGTAACTGCTGCTGTCAGGCTCGCCATTTTGACCTTAAAATGTTCGCATTAACCCGCCCTACATGATCCTGGTATTTGTATTTCACTATTGTTTCCGTAAATCAAGATATGAACATTAATAACAGACTAATCAGGTGCCTTTTTTCCCTGAGGTCGCTGCTGCTAGCGTTATGAACAGGTTTGATTGACAGCATTGCTAAGCGCCTGCTCCCTGCTAAACCAGTGGTACGTAAAGGGGCTTTGCCTTCAACAGCCTGGCTCCGGATTGGCTGTTTGGTTGCCATGATACTCGTGGTCGGAATTCTAAATATGGAACTCATCTCCAAATTCACCCCATAACTGCTCTAGCCTCAACGAGCTTCATTTGACTGGAGCCGAATGCTATGGGTGACGTGACACTCCCTTAGTCCACTTTTTTATACAGTCTATGCTTTTATTAAACAATGCATAATGTGAAGAGCATTTATCTTGACAAGATTAAATTAAAATCAGGTACAGGCCCTTTGAACCAATAGAGAATTTAAGATGCTAATACTAACCTTAGCCTTCATTCAGAACATTAAATGTATTAACCAGTTAGTGATCTAGCAGTTTATCAGGGTGTTCCGATGTGCTTTTGGTTTTCTGTAATAACTGTGCTTTTTGATGTTCGATCCTGAGCTCTGTACACATTACATAAAACATCTGGCGTTCTAATGACCACCTTTTAGTTCATTTTGTAGTGGTCCAACCTCACTTACGTAAAGCATTCCTAGAATCCTGTCCACCGCAATGAGTTTATAAGCGCTTTTCAAAACTCTCAGAGACCAGAGTGGAGTTGCTGCATTATAAAGCTAACAAAAACTAGCATGCTAACACTTTTTATACACAAAAAAACATATTTGGCATCATAATAGTATATTTTCTTTTATTGTAGTGCAACGTCTTATATAGAAATGCTTTACTCATAAATTATATATACACCTCCGCTTTCAGTTTGAACAGTTTTAATGAAATCCAGCCTTGGTCATTTCTGTCTTTGATTAGTTTGTAGATAAAACGAGTTGTCACATTGGCGCATAAAAAGAGCTAGTCTTTTGAACAGCTCTTTGAAATTAAACCGATCCAGAAGATTCTGTTCCCATGAAGTCCCATCACTTAGCAGTAGCGGTGGCACAGGTTAGCAGGGTATTGGCAGAATGACTGGATATTCTAACAGCAGTGTTCACAACATCGTAAAGAGAAAGACACGCTGGTACTTCATTATCACACAAACACTACGGATTTGCTACAGCTAATATGGAGCAAAGTCTTGTAGTGTTTGGTTAGTTTTGGTCACTTTTGGGCCTGTATCGACTAATCTTTCAGTACATGATAGTAGGGTTGTCAGCTACCAATCAATACTAAAACTGGTATCAGAATCGGTATTGAGTATCGAGTCTATTCCTTAGTAACCTATCAAAATCGAGTTTGAAATTTTATGTATTATGAAAACACTACATGATAGATGGGACAATCTTTTTTGGTGGACTAAACCAACTTCTATGACTCACATAGTAACTTATTGTGGTTCATTTTGCCATGTTAATAATAGTACATTTAGATTTTTTGGGGAAGGGGTAATCCTGCTCTAGGGTACTGTGTCAGTTTGGGAAAAATATCTACTTGTGAAATTTCTGACAAGCTGTGCTATTAGATTTGCGATTTATGTCTTAATAAAAAGATTCTCTCAAAGTTCACATTTCAGGGATTTACATAAAAGTGAAACATGAACTAATACAAGAATCACATTTCAGAACATGTTTGTACAGAAACTACAGGCCTAGCTTTTTTTATGCAGAATAAGACAGGAAATTGTGCTGTTTGTTGAGGAAATGTACTTTTGTACTTTAAAAATTGCAGCCTTTGCGATTTGCTAATTATATCCACTCAAATTGCTATTTTGTTTAGATTGCTATAAATCCTGACGCCCTGATTCAATATATGAAAAATTAACAACATTTTTTCAGGCTCAAGTATATATTCATGTGTAATAGTATTGTGTATGCTAGCGAACAATGCTAGCTAACAAGCGATCTCCTAACACAAGCAAGCTAATTAGATATGCAAAATGTTATTGTTCTTCACATTTGCTGCTGATTTTTAGAGTGGATTTACCAAAAGTTTTTTTTTTTTTTTGTTTGTTTTTTTTTATATATAGGCTATGAGAAACTGTGGGATTAAAGCATCAGTCTCATAAAATCGTCTTCAGCATTTGTCCCAGTAATTTCTGCAGCAGTTCTGTCAAAATTTGTGACATGCTAACGCTGGTTATATCACCAAGCTAACCGTGCATGTGCAGTGTTGACAGCAGAAGACTGGCTTTAGACTTGTTGGTGGAGGAAGCAGACGGCATATGACCAGATGAGTAATGTTGTTAAAGCGCCCACAAAACGCTGATTACTCACTCAGGAAATACTCAAATTTAATGATTCAACATTATCAAGTTTCACTCAACTGCGTAACTTTCTACTTTATGGCTAACCATGAGTTTTCTACTGTTTTGTAAAGAAAGTGAATAGCTGCAGTGGTGGAAAATAACAAAATAAACATTTTTTTTTACATTTTTAGCCTATTTTTAGCCTAAGTTTAGGTAGGGTATGTAGCCTGTGCTGTTACTGGATTAAAAAGGTACTGCAGTCACAATGAGCCTGGGGTGCCAGAGCTTCAACCTGCATCAGGAGGACACACACAAGTTTGTTTTCATTCTCAGTATTCATGGGTTTCAACTTATATGGCAACCGTTCTCCATGGTCATAGAAACTAAGCCATTCAAATCAAAATATTATATCTTTTGAATGGGGAAAGGTCCTCACAAAGTCCTTCAAATCAGGAAGGACTTGTTTGTCTGAAACCTATGAACATATCATTGCATTTATTTATTTAACTGGATAATGTACAGTCACATAATGCCCAAGGGCAATGTTGTTAGTGTCCGATTCTAGTTTCAGGAGCTAATTTCCATCATGTCTCATGTGAAAGCTCAGAACCTCCAGAATTCACTCACTGAGCTGCAGAGGCTGCACTAGCACTGATTCATGATTGGCTGCACGTGCTGGGGTCTAGGTAGTGATGATTCAGATCAAAGAGAGTCCTTTTAGGTTTTAACTTACTGATTTTAGTCGGATCTGGCAAGAAAAGGGAGTAGCTCAACAACTTTGCCATCATGCCTGATGTTTTTGTAATTAAGAAGGAATAAACATTACAAGAGTAAAAGCAATATTTCACTTGAACATGTTTACCTCATATTAGGATCTGTGTGAAATACTTGTACTTTGTTACTCTGAAGTACATTTCTGAAAAGGCTACTTGCTATTCTAATACATTTTCTGGTAGAGGAGATGTTATTGCTTTGCTTGAAATGTTCCCTAGTATAGCATTAAACATGCATTTATTCAAGTACAGGAGTTTTTATTGACACCTATTTGTCTCGGATATTCATAAACATAAACTAACAAAAAGTTACATAATGCTCATTTAACCCTTGTGTTGTCTTGGGGTCATTTATGACGCCAAAAGCAACTTTGTCACAACAAAACTCTGTTGTTGAAAACTGGGCCAGTTGTACAGTTTTATGACCTTTATCAATAGTACAAATTTGAAAAAAATTGATTGTATAATGAGGAAAAAAAGTTGACGTTTGTCTGGTGTCAATTTGACCCCAATTTATTTCTCTTTTAACTCAGCCATAAAATAACATTCTTATAATTTTGTGCTCTATTTTTAGCCTGACTTCTGACTAATGTGAAAAATGTGCATTTTTGAACCTCAAGAAGTACTGTAACTGTTAATATCCATCACTGTACTTAACAAATACTATTTGGCCAATTGCCAAGTGGAATTTGTCAAATTTTTTGACTGAGAGCAAAAAGTTGCGTTGAAGTTTCCCCGGGGACAGTTGATGGGATTCAGTGAATCCTGCTTACATTTTTGTGTTTGGCCTTTCATACCAACTTCATTCAAACTCCAGACTGACAACTGTTATTAAATCTGCATCTCACAGAACCTCATTTACATGAATAGTTACTTGATTTTGGATTTATAATTTTTTTCATAGTTTTAAGACCCCAAAACCTCTGCAAAAACATATAGCTAAATGGTGTTTTTTCCTCCCAAATCCACATGTATTTTTTGGAAGAAAGATTCTTTTTGATATATATTCAGGTCAAATGAAAACGTGTTTTTGAAAAATTATGTTTTTTGGTGAGAATCTGCTCAGACATTATTCTGAGCAGAGTTTTGGATCAGAATTTATGATCTGGAGTGAAATGATTGAATTTTCAGATCTGTTTTATGTTGCAGGTAAACAGCTTGTGTTTGGTGCATGTGAGATGGCCACTGGAATTTTGTTTGCCAAATACAGGCTCAGAAAGTGTAATTATGGTCAGAAACACTCAAGTTCTGCACAAATAACATGAAAACATAATAAATGTTGATAAAATCATACAGGACAAAAACCTGTAAAAGAGAAAGCGTCTGATACAGGTGCTGATGTTGTTAGTGTCACTTTAAGAGAAACTGTTTGGAGCTTTGTTTTTCGAACAGAGCTGTCGACCAGAGGAAGCTCTCTGTCCGTTAGTTTGAGTTGTGTGTTTTTAGTTGTTCTAAAGCTCCAGTCACATATTTAGAGTGATATTTTATCCCTGTGTTAGTCCTGATCCTGTTTTAGACAAAGCCTAGTTCCACTGTCACAAGCTGGTCTTCTGCTTTATACCTGTGAGTCAAATGGCTCTGAACATTCAATCGTTTAATCAAATTTCATAAATTCTGATGCTAAACTCTGCTTTGAATGATTTCTGAAGAAATTTGAATCAAAAGCAAAAATAAATGCGTGAGGAAAAACACCATTTGGTTATAAGTAAAAACTGGATTTTTGCAGAGGTTCTGGGGTCTTAAAACTATGAAAAAAATGATGAAATGAATGGGAAAATGGCTGGAGCAAGGAACTTCAATGTCACATTTTGCTCTCATTCAAAAACCTCACATTTTTCACAAACAGCACCCACACTAAATTTAGACCACTCCCACCTTCTAATTCACCAAATATTTTTATTTCACTACAGTCATGTAATTTGCAGTGCATTAGTCTGAAGTCAGGCTCAAACCAGAGCCCAAAATTATAAGAAAATGTCATTTTTTGGCTGAGTTATAAGAGAAACCAATTGGGGTGAGATTGACCCCAGAGGAACTTCACCATAACTCTACTGGGAGGAGCACACAAGGGTTAAAGCCACAGTATGTAACTTTTTATTAAACAAATAGACTAAAATAATTGCATGTTTTTATTTTTATTTGTTTTTCATTTTGACGTTTTTATTGGGCCTTCCTGCTTGTTTCCATGGAAATGTTGTTCTTTTGGCTATAATCTTCCACAGTAAGAGATAAAACTCATCTGTCTCCATGGAGAATATTCCGAAGTAGTTTTAATTTGCTATTTTCATGGAATCATGCAGGAGACATGCCACTTCCAGATGTTCTTGAATTCAATTTTCAATTCAATTTAATTATTATTTTCTGCTTATGTTTACTTTTTGCTGTACCTCTACTTTCACTTTATGTACTCCTTCCCCCGCCGAATGCATGTGCCGATAAGCGTCTTTATGTGCTTTCAGAGGGGAAGAGGAATGCCCTGCAGGACTACCAGAGGACCGACAGCCTCAAACTGGTCGTGTCCTCCACAGATCCCTCCTCCCACCTGACCAGGAGCAGGAGGGTCCCCATGGCCAGGTGCGCTCGGGCCTGCAGCCGCAACAAGAGACTGCCCTTCCCCTGCAGGTAAGGAGCTCCATGGCCTGACCACATCCTCCACATTCTTCTGGGCTGACAAAAATGTGCCCTGATCAGCTGAGAAGAAAAGACAGTATTTGAATTCTATAAGAAGGTTTAGTTTAAGCCAGCACTGACAGGTTTACAAGCTAATTAAAGGCTCTGTATCTGAGCCAAATATGTCTTTCCACTGTTATTGTATAAGCAGCTCTTAAGGTCAAAAGAGAAGACACATAGAAGACACTTTTGGATTTATGGATTCATGAAACAAGCATGTGTAAAAATATAGAGGGATATCAGTCTGGATTTGTAAGTCAACAAAATTGGACCTTTCCTGAACCTTCTCAGTATGGTATTTAGAATTAGTATAAGACCACATGGTAATGATAAAAAAGTACTTTGATTCTGGGTTGAAAATTCCATTCCAATGACAAAGAAATTGGTCAAATGGTCACATTTTTATATAGTGATGTTCCACCTTCGAGGCACTCAAAGCACTGTACTTTAAGAAACCACTCACCCATTCACACGCACTGGGGACAAGGCGGGAGCGGGATTTGAACCGCCAACCTTCGGGTCAGTGGACAAACTACCAACTGAGCTACTGTTGTTTTTGCTTTTCATCATTGTGGCATCAAAATTGGTCCCGAGTATCAAGCTTATCGTAAGAAATCAAGTGTGAAATTTTAGTATCTCTTAGGTCTGACTCAAAGTGGTTCAGCGTAGTTCAAAATGTCCTGGATTTCCAGGAAATACTGGTCTCGTTCTTGCTTCAAACTCAGGTGTGAAACATGCAGCCTCTTGTTTGTCTGGTTCAGCGGATCACCACGGCTTATTTGCATAAAGTGCAAATGTTTGTGTGAGTTTAACACTTACAGTATGTCTGTATGTATGTGGCTATGTAAACAGGAGGAGGAGTCAATATGATACAGTCCTCATTAAAGATGCACTGCGTAACCTTTCTGGTTCTTTTCTTCATTGAGATGTTTTGGATTTGCCTGTCTTGCATGTTCTCAGTTGCTGGTGTTTTATTAAAAATACTGAATACATTTACAGCTATAAGTAAGGATTACATTTGTAACTAAACTAAATGCTAATAAATGCTAAAAATACTTTAAGGGCATGTGACAGGTTTTCATGTTTTTCTAATTATGACTTAGTTTGGTGGGATAGTACCAGTGGTCAATATTTATCATAGCTTTCTGACAGTTTGTCGTTGAAAAATGCCAGAAGTAGTGCTGGGTTCTAAAAGGAATCCATCTATCTATATCAACACAGAAAATTCCATCCAAAATGCAGGTACAATTTACGCACAAGGAACACACTTATGTGACAGTTTAAACAGTCATATAAAACAATAAAGTCAAAAGAATGTATACGTGTTCTTTAGGTAAAAACTTGAATATTATGTACACATGCGAAGTCTACCAGAAGTGCAGTGATGTCGACCTCTCTAATTACCAGCACATTACTTTAGCCATTCATTTATTTATTTAGTTATTTCCCTCTCTCCCCAGAGCCTTCCTCTATGACCATAAAACCAGGAAGTGCCAGTGGTTGTCCTTTGACCGGAACTCTCCAGGAGTCCAGGCCGTGCAGAACTTCAACTTTGACCTGTACCAGAAGAAAGGTGTGTAACTCCCCCCCTCCATCTCTCCATCCAACACCAGTTATCACTCCATACACAATATTTAGGTCTGAAGAGGAAGGGCAGGGGCCAGTGTTGTGTTTATAGTAGATTAAGTTCATTATCAGTCATTTGGAGCTTGGTTTAAACTATGGAAAGTCCCCATTGCTGATCATAAGAGTGCATGACATGGGCGCATAGAAAGAGATAGTTAACTGTAATATCAAAGTGGCACAGTTGGTTAGGTGTCCGCCCACCAACGAGACGGTTGCTAGTTTTAACTGCATCCAAGCCATTTCATTCACATACTTTTACGCTGATAGTTTGAGTGGTGGGTTTGATAGGGGGTAGGTGAAACTGAACATTTTGATGAGCACCTGATGATCAAATGCAGAATTAGTCCAAACGTGAATTAAAATTGGTGAATTAGTGAATTATTACACTCAAAAGGAAGCAGGAAATACAGTCTTCCTGGAAGGGTTGTCAGATGTATCGAAAATCAGATACTAATCGATACGGGATTACACAGATATAAGACCACATGGTAATATAAAAGGAAGTACTATTGTCTAAATAAAGAGTGTTTTTAATTATCATTGTGGCATCAGAATCGGTATTGAGTATCGAGTTTATTCTTTAGTATTGAAATCGAGTTTGAAATTTTAGTATTGCGGCACTACTTCCTGGTTGAATGTGCTGAATACATTTACAGCTATAAGTAAGGATTACATTTGTAACTAAAATAAATGCTAATAAATGCTAACAAATACTTTAAGGGAATGTGACAGGTTTTCATGTTTTTCTAATTATGACTTAGTTTGGCGGGATAGTACCTGTGGTCAATATTTATCATAGCTTTCTGACAGTTTGTCGTTGAAAACTAAAAAGTTGAAAAATGCAGGAAGTAGTGCTGTGTTCTAAAAGGAATCCATCTATCTGTATCATTAACACAGAAAATTCCATCCAAAATGCAGGTAGAATTTACACACAAGGAGCATATTTATCTGACATTTTAAACAGTCATATAAAACAATAAAAGTGTTGACATTTGTTTTGATTTGTTGAACAATAACTATTGAGTACATTTGACGAGCTCTGGTCCTAACAATATGTTTGCTCAGTAATAGTTATGGATTATCTCTACGTATGTTACATCTGCTGTCCGTGTCCAACCAGGAAGTCAAATTATAAACTTAAACGTAATTGTCAAACTAGGGAAAACTAGGCAAGATTTACAGTAGTTATAGTTATGTTTATAGAAGTTTTAAAAATTACAATCATTTTAATTTTACCCCATGGATGATTCCACTACTCAACAGTCTAATAGTGAATGTTTTCCATGTCATCCGTTAACATCCTGGACTAGTTTGTGCTAGCATCCTGCAGCTGATTAGAAAAGCAGACCCATCTTTTGGCATTGTCCTCTTTGTCAAACACAGACAGTGAATCTTCTGTCTGTTTTCGTCATTAAACATGTGCACATTAGGACTGCACGATTCATCGCAAATCAAATCATAGTTCGTATTGTCAAAGATTAGCAAATAACTGCAGTTTTAGTTTATTCTGTATTATAGTAAGTTTGCAAGCAGGGTACGGTTTGGTGGTTTGTCTGTCCCTTTCTCTGCTTCTGTTTTCCCTATCCTTCCCTCTGCTTTATTTTTGGGGCATAAAACAAAATGACCAGGTACAGACTGCGTCCCAAATTTAACAGTTCATTTGCAGCTCAGACTTCGTACAGTTGCCTGTTGATCTTTGCTACAGTCTTCATCTCGCTCCCACAGCTGCGTCTGTCAGACACTCGCGCTGCTCACACAGCCCAACAACCCGCGGCCCCGGCGCAAGCTCTCCTCTGCTGGGGCTTCTTTAGGAGAGGCTGGCCTTTGGAGAGACGCAAACACGGAAATGATCCGATACCACGTAGCGCACACCATTTAACAGTGCTGATGATTCACTGTTGCCTATTAGCTACTATTTAAATATGATATGTGCAAAGAAGGAGCTCGAGAGGTGGAGTTATGGTCATGGTGGTTTTGCGACCCTATTTAATAGCCTAATAGCCTACATAAATGTTTCAACATGAAGAAATAAAATCAAGCCTCTTCTGCTTTTTGCACAAATCGCACCATGTGTGCAAGTATTGCTTATTAGAACTAAATAGAAAATAGTGGAATCAGAAACTGTATGTAGACTGCACACTTAATGTAAAAACAACTGAAACAGGGTTGCCAGTACTTTAACCTGCATATAAAGAACACATACACATTTTTGTCATTCTCAGTATACAGACAGGCCATGCCTGATCTGAAAACTCCAGAATTCACTCACTGAGCTGCAGAGGCTGCACTAGCACTGATTAATGATTGACTGTAGTAGTGACGATTCAGCTTAGAGAGAGGCATTTTAGATTTAAACCAACTGGATTTCAGCATTGAAACTGGCAACCCAAATGAGAAACTCACGTGAGGCTCATTCGGCTTTCTGATAGGATCGTCTTGAGAAACATAACACCAAATTATAAACAAATGGAACATCATGTCCAGTGTTTTTGTAATTAAGAATAAATCAACATTACAGTTGTCATTGGTAAAATTCATATTCTGAACATTTTACACTTTAAAATCAAAATCTTACATATTACATTTTTTCAGTTCTTTACTTTTTTGTGTTATACATGAATCTCAACTGTGACAATTACAGCATGTTTTAGCACATTTTTGATTGATTGTAAACCAATCATCAGATTATTCTCATGCGAATAAGCAGGAAATGGTGCATTTGTTGTTAATATTTTATTTATTATTGTTATTATTATTGATTAGTTTGCATTTCATATGTCAGTCTGCTCTCAAATGTTTAGTGCTCCAGGACGTGTTTAAAAATGACCCCTGTAAACTGATTCTCGATAGTAAAAATATATTTGTCTTCCTTGTCTTCTATCTCTTCCAGACTACGTTCGTGAGTGCATTGTGGGCACCGGGCAGAGTTACCGCGGGCGAAGATCAGTGACAGTGGACGGGGTCATGTGTCAGGCCTGGTCCTCACCCATCCCACACGAGCACAAGTAAGTCCCAGGAGATCAGGGTGGGACTGGGTAGCAGACAACTAGCTTGACCACAAAACTTTAACCTTTGAAGGTTGTGAAAAGTGCTTATAAACTTATCACAGTGAATAATTAGGATGCTCGGAATATATAGAGTAAGTGAGAAATAATTTTAGTCCACTGAAAACTGTTTAAAATGAACGAGTTCTGTTTTTTAAATCAGGTACAGCGCTGTTAAAAATATGTTATTGCACTTAAAAATATACCAAAAAAAAAGGCAAATTTTAACAAAAATATTCTTGAACAAACCTATCTACAAATTGTCAGCAAAATTGAAGTAATTCCCATGTCCATAAAGACACTAAAAAATGTGGAAAAGAGGGAGTTCCCGCCGCAACATGTGATTAATCACCAGTCAACTCGGCCTCGGTTGGTAAGAGAACGGCGTCCTTCACTGAATAAGACCTGCCCCCGGCTCCTCATCGGTTCGTCTATGGTGCTCCATGCAGCCATCCCACGAGCTGAAACCGAGAGCCACCCTGGAGCTCCAGTATCACACAAACATCGTGCTGTACACACTGTCCAGTCGTACGGACATGCCCACTGTGATAGTGCACATCGGCTCCAGTGACATTAAACTACAACAGTCCGAGGTGTTGGAAAGTGACTTATAGTCACTGAGTCACTGTTGAGTGACAATATCAAACTAACACTGGAGTCTGCACCTAATAGGTCTACTGAGTAACTGAGTGACTAGGTTCTGGAGGACAGTATCATATCCCTCTCAGAACTTAGTATTCATAC